>VBVQ01000121.1:0-20685 GCA_011636635.1 Tetramorium simillimum | reverse complement strand
TGGTAGGAGATATCCGTCACTTTAGACTTCAGTCCCCTTGCCCTTTTGGCTTCACCCCCGCAACATTACGCTCCCTCCTGTTATTCCTACCTCCATGAGGTCGATAGTCGACATGAGGAGTCACCTTTAATGCTCTCGCATTCTCGGGCCGAACTTCGTGTGCGATGGCGCCTTGAACTCGCGATGCATCGCTAGGAGTTGATGCAGACGACCGATCTCGTTGATAAAAGGTGAGGGTGCCGTCCGGGTTATCAGGTGGAAGCGGGATCGCCTCGCGCCCGAGTAAAAAGAGAGGAGGTCTCGCACGCGGTATGATAGACCGCCTCGCGAAAGAGCTATCGCGCGCCCTCGCGACTTTGTCCCGTGACGAGCGGTTACATATGTACTGATACTGGGTGCCATATTGCGTTTCAGCATTCGGATCCCGGTTGGTCGGTGGAGACGGACAAAGTGCAGTGGAGAACCGAGAGGATCGCGTCGTTGTTCTAAACCGTCTTGGACGAGAACGCGTTACCGCCGAGAGAGATTCGTACGTCGTTTCACCCCGCAGTTCGCCATCGGCATCATGGACGAATCCGACCGCGAGGAGACGGCAGCCCGGCGGCGACGAACGGCAGTGTAGTGCGAACAAACGGCGAGCCCGCGTCGCTCCGCGTGCGGAACCCGCGCGATTCTCGTTGGTAACGGCGATAATCGGCCGAGGAAGGACAGAGACTAATCCACCGGGCCGAGCGGACGGCTGGCTACGTGTGTGCTTTGTGTGTGTGTTTCGTGAGCCCTCTCTCTCGCTCTCTCACTCCCCCACCACCACCCCCGTCCGTGTTGTGCTCGCCATGACGTTGCTGTGAAATCCGTATCTCAATAATATCAATCCCGATGTTGGCCGTAGGATTGCGCCAATGTAACTTTCGTGCTCTTAACGTGGAGGTGAGAACTCGGGGCGGCGGCAACGGCAACGGCAACGGCAGCGGCAACGGCAGCGGCGACGTCGGCGGCGACGGCGGCGGCGGCAACTCGTGGATACCGAAGAAAGCTTCAAACGCGTTTGAAGCTTTCGAGGTCGTATTCATGGAACTATGAACCTGGACTCGTTGTCTTTTACTTTGTCACAGATCAGTTATTTGGTTGCGAATTTGAGTAAGAAAAATTTCGAGGACAGCTGCCGGGAGATATCGGGCGTAAGTATCTTGGCTGCGCTTCACTTGGCTCGGCGCGCGTTTCCCGAGGGAAACGCCGATCGTCCTTCCCATCCATTGTCCTCTCTTTCTCTTTCTCTCTCCCTTCTCCGCGCCACGAACGCCTCTCGGGAATTCTTCCCGAGAGCTTCCTCTCCCCTCGGCTCCCCTCACGCCTCTCACCGGTCGGCAGGCACAAAGAAACATGCTCGTTTGCCGCCGATCTCTCGCCGGTACCACCGTGCGACATGGAACATGAACGTGCACGGTCGCGGAGCAACGTGAATGTCGCACGTGCGTGCACGCTCATGTTCTCCTGTTGACGTTGGGTCATGCGTTATCGAGGTGCTTCTGTGTCGAGGATATCTTGAATACCTGATTTAATATTCGAGTACTGATTTCATAACGTATCCTTTCGAATCGCGAGATTACTTTTTTTTGTATGTATATGTAACGTGTTTACTTTCTGTCTTAACCTCCTAAATAGCAATAAATAGCAATCTCTTTATTCTCTCGTTTCGACGTTTCTATATACAAAAACCACATATTGTCCCTCCTTACTTTCTTTTTTTACTGAAATCTCAAGCTCTTTATAAATTTATTACAAAGATATAAATTGATATTGAAGCATTAGATGTTATATCGAGTGTAAAATTACAAGTTTATATGTAATATTGATGGGTGTCGAAGTCGCCAAAGGTCAAACGTGGAACATGTGTGAACTGATTCTGATCTCTTCACAGTTGGTGCAGTGTCATGGTCTAGAGGCAGAACGACACTTGTTGCGCTGTCTGATCTCGAGCGTAGACTTTTCTAAGGGTGAGCCATCAGAGTCGAGTGCGAAAGATTATTTCCAAGCAAAGTTGCTGAAACAGGAGTGCAATAGCTTATTGAGCAAACCTGCTTTTATATCTACTTTGTGCTTTGCTATAGATAATCCTTTACATCATCAAAAGGTATTTATGAAAAACTGTTACCAAAATAGATTGTATGCTTACAAAAGGAATATACACCAAGCTAACACTTCTGTATATTTTTCAGTCCTTGAATCCCTCTCCAAAGTTTTTTGTCAACTTGAAAAAGACACTCGGCCTGACCCTAGTACAGGAGGTTGCGTTCGCGATTGCGGTACAGCACTCGGATAACACTGAAATTCGTGCTTTAGCTTTAGAGCATACTCAGAAGCAACTGCCTGAGCTGATAAAGAATTACATAAACTCTGAGACGAGTAACAAGCATCACGAGGGTGGTTTGCACGACTCGTTACCTCAGGTCCTTCATCTGATACTCAGTCAGGCCTTCCATACTGCCAATCCATATAATCTACCTGCGGAAACGAAGGAAAAGTTTCTTAAGCCTTTGCGACGTGATTTTCCTCGCGAACTGGTACCAGTGGTGTTAGCACCATTTCTATATCCGGAAGACGAGGAAATTCTGCAATTTAAAATCGAGTTAAACATGGCTGTTACTCAGATGGTAAATAAAACGTTCATTACTCATCTGTAAGAGTGTCAGAATTTTACAAGATTGTAATACGTTTACGTTTCTCCATTTCAGGATAGCAACACTCTTGTAGAGTTGATTATGGAATTAGGTTATAGTTTTACTAGTAGTATAGATGAGTGTCGATCGGCATTGACAGGTTTAGGTGCCAGAGAAATATCTCCAGCATGTGTTGCTCGTGTGTTGTCGCAAATGGCACGTACGTGCAACAATTTAGACGATACTGGAGGCCTACAAACGTTCTGGGGCAACTCGACCGCCTCGCAGGATTCCAATAAGGAGAAATCATCCGATAGTCCTACAACGTGGAACATTGAAATTTTTGTTCTAACATTGAAGGAAATAGTATGTTTGTATCACATCTTTATAACTGGTTAATTTTTATATCTATATAGAAGATTCATTTTTTAATGTATTGTATCGATAAATTAAATTATACGTAATGTAAAACTGCGATTAATATTATTTGTTTACGTTTCAGCAATCTACATTATCTTGGAATGAAGTCATTGTGAAGTTAGATCATCCTGAGTTCGTTATCAAGGACAGGCAAGGCTTAAACTTACTGATAACTGGTCTCAAGCTGGGTCTGCAGCATCAGGGATATCCTCCCGATATGTTTCCTGTTGAACTCTTATATCGTCATTGGGAAAATATAGAAGGCCAATTTTCATTAGTTCAGCAAATTCTCAAGTGCCCGGACATATTTTGCTTCGCTGATTATCCGTATCACTCGGTGACTGTCGATGTGTTGAAAGCAGCTCCTGAGGCTGATAGCAAAGAAGGTCAAACGTGGCGTTCGTTAAATATTGTTGAATTGCTTCTACACATGGCCGAAAGAGGCTTGTACAATCCTGTGCAAGAGATCTTTAAGTGGCCGCTGCAGCACTGTCCGGATGTGCTTATTTTGGCATTGCTGCAGATAAATCCACCGTTCACATTACTGAGGCAGGAAATGTTTACGACGTTATTACCGATCTTTCTTGGCAATCATCCAAATTCTGCTGTGATACTACATCATGCCTGGCACTCAAATAATCCGAAAATAAAGACGCTTATTATGCATGCCATGGCGGATTGGTATACCCGTGGTGATCACGATCAAACGAGATTATCGCGAATCTTGGATGTCGCGCAGGATTTGAAAGCGCTCTCTGCTTTACTTAATTCACAATCGTTTCCATTTGTCATCGATCTTGCTTGTCTGGCATCTCGACGAGAGTATTTGAAACTGGAAAAATGGTTAACAGACAAGATCAGGGATCACGGGGAAGTTTTTGTCGCTGCATGCGTAAAATTCCTACAACGACGGTGCCCCCAAGTCATGGGCCCTGGTATCAAGGAAGATCCTACAGTTCCAAAGGCAAGCCAGCTACCACAGGAAACACTCACTACAATCTTGGCTTGCTTACAAGTTTGCACCGGGTATGTTTTTCTTTCAGAATCTATGTAGTTTATCAACATTTCATTACATAATAGGAATTACATCTGATTTTTCTGTTTTCATATATCGTAGAAGTGTCTCTCAAGAACTCTCAGAGTTAATAATGACAATGGTGCAGAACTGCAGTTTAATGCTAAGTAAGAGCACCATGAACAGACCTCCACCGCCGGGAGTTCTGAGGCACCGAGGATTGGAACCTTTTAATCCGGCCACTTTGGGAAGCCAGGTATCTTGACTTTTCTATATTTATTTTATAAATAAATACGAATATTTATTGTGTAATTTCTTTGAATTTCTAGCCTTTCTTCTTTTGTTTTTTCTTCCCAGATTAAATTTTTATTCGCTTGTTATTTAAGTTCTACTTAAAATGATACGTTATGTATATTTGACTATTTATATTAATGTTATTTTTCACAGTTATTTTCCTCAAAGCAAGTGGATCCTCTTGGAAATATTAGTACAAGTCTTGCTTCCATGGGTCTCAGTACAGGCCTTGGACCTCCAAGTAGTTCTGCGTTCAATTTGCCTGGCGCGCTAGGTCCTCTGGTCTCGGCGCCCGGATCCCCCTCACGACTCATGGGACCTTCTCCAAGTCCATTTCCCATGTTGCCGTTATCCTCGCAATTACATTCAGGTCCTGTTGGTACTCAGGGACCATCTGTCCTCCCTGGTGGTACAATAGGAGGATTGGGACGACTCGGACCGCCAGCTGGTATTGAGAAAGCGAGAATACCAGAAACCTCCAATTTGTTCCCAGATATGGGACAAAATGTCTCGAAAGAGGTCGAGGACGAGGCTAATAGTTATTTTCAACGTATATACAATCATCCGCCGCATCCGACTCTGTCGATCGACGAAGTGCTCGACATGTTGAAAAAATTTCAAGACTCCGGTATCAGACGGGAAAGAGAGGTGTTTCACTGTATGCTGCGAAATTTATTTGAAGAATACAGATTTTTCCCACAGTATCCGGAAAAGGAATTGCAAATAACGGCCCAGTTGTTCGGTGGTATTATCGAGAGAGGTCTTGTCAACAGTTACATGACTCTAGGACTAGCACTGCGATTTGTCCTTGATGCACTTAAAAAGCCAGAAGGTAGCAAGATGTACTATTTTGGCATAACGGCTTTGGATCGATTTAAGAGTCGTTTGAAGGAATATCAAACGTATTGCGAACATGTTAGAACGATTCCGCATTTCAACGAATTTCCCCCACATTTAGTAGAATATATAGAATATGGATTACAAGGACAGGAACCACCGTCGAGACCGCAGGGTCCGAAAACTTTGGCGGCAATGCTGGCTCCAGTTACAACCCCGTACAAAACCATGACTACAACTACCATCACGACCAGCACTACGCAAGCAAAACCGTCTACAACCCCGACTACGTCTCTCTCAGCTAGAGTAAGTTCAATAATAAAAATCGAGATCTCCCTAGCTTCAAAATTTCATTCCGTACGTGCATAACACAGTGCATTTATTCCCGCAGCCTTCTATGCCTTCGGTCGCGAATGCAACTAATATCGATACGTTGCTTGTGGCAACAGATAAGGAAGAAAAAATTACAACACCACCGGAAGCCTTGCAGGACAAAACTGCTTTCATCTTTAATAATCTCAGTCAATTGAATCTGCAACAGAAATGCGATGAGATTCGCGAGATTGTCACGGAAGAATATTGGCCATGGATGGCACAGTATTTAGTGATGAAACGTGCCAGCATAGAATTGAATTTTCATGCCCTATACTCGAATTTTCTAGATTGTATAAAATTACCCGAAGTAAATAAAATGGTTACGAGAGAAACATTCCGAAACATCAAGGTGAGTAATATGAAGACTTTTTTTAACGCTTTATCTTTTATCTTATCTCGTATAGTTACTCAATCCCTTTTACTTTATCTTAGGTTCTCTTACGAAGCGATAAGGGAATAGCTAACTTCTCTGACCGATCCCTATTGAAAAATTTAGGACACTGGCTTGGAATGTTAACACTCGGCAGGAATAAGCCTATTTTACAGGTATATTATCATGCAAATATAATACAGTTAGATATTATATGAATATTATAAAATTATGTGAATTTTATCATATTTTAATTATTTTACAGATAGATATAGATTTAAAAAGCTTGCTCGTTGAAGCATATCACAAAGGGCAGCAAGAGCTTCTTTACGTAGTGCCATTTGTTGCAAAAGTACTTGAAAGTTGTGCGAAAAGTCGTGTCTTCCGACCACCCAATCCTTGGACCATGGCAATTATGAACGTTCTAGCTGAACTACATCAGGAACCTGATTTAAAACTGAATTTAAAATTCGAAATAGAAGTACTTTGCAAGAATCTAAGCATTGATGTTGGGGTAAGTGTACTCTGTTTATTCCGTTTTAATCACATACTTTGCTATTTATTAAAATTGAATTTTGGTTTTTGTTTAGGAGCTGAAACCGGTCATTTACTTGAAAGATCCCGAAAAATTACGCAATCTAGAATATCAGTTATCGCATCCGAACAAAAAAGCGGAAACAACTAATAATCAACAGCAACCTCAGGTGCCTATAGAAGAATTAGTTGGACCGACCACGAGCGGCACTATCAATCCTCAAGCTGCACCACCCGTGAATACAACACCCTCGTTACCAGCTGGTCCACCTGAGCCACGATTCAATTACATGGATATATCTGTAACAGGCATTGCTAATATATCTCAGCACATTACTGCCAACAATCAAGTATGTAAAAATTCATTCTTTTACAAAATGCTCTTATTTTTATCAAGATGATAATATTAGATTATTAGATTTAATTAGAATACAGTTAGATTAATTGATATAATATGATATATATTTTACGGAAGTGTAACATGGGATTTCAGTTACCGCTATTCCAAACTCATCCTCATTTGAAACAGTTCATTCGCCCAGCAGTTGAAAGAGCAATACAAGAATGGATCCATCCTGTTGTAGATCGATCTATTAAAATTGCTCTTACAACTAGCGAGCAAATTGTGAGAAAAGATTTTGCGCTGGATCCGGAAGAGGTACGAATGCGTACAGCTGCACGTCATATGGTACGCAATCTGACCGCTGGTATGGCTATGATTACATGTCGTGATCAGGTAAGTTTATCACTATAAAATTATAAAAATTTGGAAAAGCGAAGAAGTTGGAAAATTTCGGAAACAATTTTAAAATAAGAGAGTATGTAAAAAAGTATAACTCTATTTATAAAAGGACTGTGATCTTGAAATAATCTTGAAGAATAAATCATTTCTACTTTGAATTTGGATCTCTATTTAAATATTTTAATGAAAATAAAATAAATCATTCTCAAGGAAGTTTTTTATATTTCCAATAATTAGAGACATAATTGCACATTAATATTTAAACTAAAAAATCCATAATGTTATTAAATCATTTATTAATTTTCTTCGTTTGCGTTATAGATCCTGGCATCGATTAGCACGAATTTGAAACAAGCATTTCTCACAGCGTTGATTGGTACAACTCCACAGCAAAAGGAACTTGTTGAACAAGCAGCGAGTGTAGTTGCTGCAGATAACATGGAACTCGCATGTGCGTTTGTGCAAAAGACCGCTATTGAGAAAGCGATACCAGAAATGGACAAACGGCTGTTGAATGAAATTGAACTGAGAAAAATCGCCCGACAGGAAGGGAGAAGATACTGCGATCCTCTTGCAAAGTATCAAGCCGAGAGAATGCCGGAGCAGATAAGGCTGAAGATGGGTGGCGTGACGCCTCAACAAATGGCTGTATATGAGGAGTTTGCGAGAAATATTCCAGGATTTCTTCCGCTCTCCGAGCGGGATACGCAAGCGCTCTTCTTACCGAAACCTATTTCTGTAAAGATTATTTATTTTTATGCTTTGCATATCTTAACATATCTGAATAGGATCTCATTTGAATTTTTCATTTTTTCATTATGTCCCGAAGGAGGCTCCTCTCACTGCATTCACGCCCAATTCCGCGGTGGCAGTCGCTACGCAACCGGTAGCCTATGCGACTGTAGCAGTTAGCAATGACGAAGTAGGTGCCATGTTGGAGAAACTTGCGACAGAAGTTGAAGTACTGTTGGCCGCCATGGTACCTGCGGCACCACCGCCACAACATGCTATTCTTCACAGTCTTCTGGAATCGATCGTACTCACGAGAAGATCAAGAGACGCCAATGCCGCTATGACATTGTTAAAAAAAGTGAGTTACGCGAGTAAATGTGATATTCAATCAGATAAAAATTACATCATGAACAGAACTGATTAGCGACTATGTATTTCAGGCTGTCGAAGGTTTATTAGATGGGCCCATGTTCAACAGTGGCGTCATCGATTCCGATAATATAATACAACGCTACAGAGAACTGCACTTACGGATCTTGAAGTGTCTTCAAGATCCACGTGCGTATGGCATGCAATGGACCAACAAGCATGTGACTCGTTGTCTAATCGAATGCCGAGAAGACTACCGGTATAATTTCGATGCCGTAGACTACCTCATAAGGTACGATACCGGGTAAACCATATCCCTCGGAGAAGGTCTGGAAGACATTGCTAATTATGAAATTATGGTCCACAGATCTCACTTAATTAGTCTTCCGCAATACGACTTGGCTATAGCGCAAGCTGTAGAGTCAGGAAATGCCTTGGCAACAGTATTCGCTATGCAGTTGGTTCAACTTTATCTGATTGACGAGAGGCAGGCAACTCATGTCACCGAAACCGATTTATTCCATACGATTGAGATATTGGCTCGAATGTCGCATCACCGATCACCACCAGAAGGGTATTGTTATAAATATTAATTTTCGAAAATGCTTGACATACAGATAGCATAAATTAATGGCTACTTTTACAATACAGTAATAAGCGAAGCGAGTATATTAAACCGTCGAAAAACGACTTGCATGCTTTTTTTTTTAGAATAAATATGAAAATATGATATTAAATTGTAGTTATATATTGCACTTGTTCAAATGTGTATAAATTTTTATGTCGTTTCAGAATTTCGCTCTACAGATTGACAAATCTGGTAGAGTCACTGCGTGCCAATCACGATTCCGGTGTATTGGTAGATAGAGCACCAGCAGGACCTACGGCGCATATTCATTCTGGAATCCTGCAGGTGAGAGTAAGTAGATTGTCCAGATTATTCAATCCAAGTAGATTATTCCAGCGATATTTTGTACTGTGTTAACGATTATTTATCGATGTTTGTCGGTCACAGCTGTTAAAAAATATTTAGAATAATAATTGACGCTGAATGCTGTAACTTCTATTTATTCTTCAATTTTTGTTATTGTAAAGAATATTTTCCAATGATTCATGATGCCGACGAACGTTACTAACAGAGTACGAAATATGTCTCTCGGTCTAAGCCTTAAACAAATTAATATGTGGCGTACATTCACTTTTTACAGGCTCGGGATTTCGATGATCCACCCGGACTGATGGATAAGACGGAATATCTGTTACGTGAATGGGTGCAGATGCATCATAATCCACAGTACGCGCGAGATCCTACGAAAGCATTTAGCATATTCGTTCATCAAATGAACATCAATGGCATTCTGAAGACTGATGATCTCATCACGAGATTCTTTAAGCTGAGCACACAGATGTGCGTTGATCTTTGCTACCGGACCTTGCTAGAAACTGGTTTAGCTCCCTCGATCATACGTGCGAAGTGCTTCCACTCATTGGACGCTTTTGTACGTCTCGTAGCATTACTGGTGAAGCACTCGGGTGATGCTACTAACACCCACACCAAGATCAATCTCTTGAACAAAGTGCTCGGTATCGTAGCTGGCGTGCTATTACAGGATCATGAAATACGCGGCGCCGACTTCCAACAGTTGCCGTACCATAGGATCTTCATTATGCTTTTCTTGGAATTGTGCGCGCCCGAGCCAGTTCTCGAGGCCGTAAATTTCCAGGTTCTAACTGCCTTCTGCCACACCCTGCACATCTTGCGGCCGGCGAAAGCGTCAGGGTTCTGTTATGCCTGGCTGGAGTTGGTCTCGCATCGAGTCTTCATCGGCCGCATGCTGGCTATCACGCCGCAGCAAAAGTGTTGGGGGATGTATGCGCAGCTCCTAATCGATTTATTCAAGTACCTTGCACCATATCTTCGAAACGCGGAGTTAGCGAAGCCGGTGACGAGTCTGTATAAAGGAACCCTACGTGTTTTGCTCGTCTTGTTACATGATTTTCCAGAGTTCCTTTGTGATTATCATTATGGATTTTGCGACGTGATACCACCGAATTGCATACAAATGAGAAACTTGATTTTAAGTGCATTTCCAAGGAATATGCGGCTGCCCGATCCATTCACACCCAATCTGAAAGTTGACATGCTGCAAGAGATAGCCCTTGCTCCGCGTGTTCTCACCAATTTCGCGTCCACAATACAGCCGTTGACCTTCAAGAAGGAGCTCGACTCTTATCTGAAGGCACGCGCGCCGGTCACCTTCCTGTCCGAACTCCGCAGCAATTTGCAGGTGTCGCAAGAGGCCGGTGTGCGTTACAATATTCAACTGATGAACGCTTTGGTGCTCTATGTAGGCACGCAGGCTATACAGTTCATTCGCAGCAAGGGCCATGCTCCCAATATGTCTACTATTGCGCATTCCGCGCACATGGATATCTTCCAGAATCTGGCCGTCGATTTGGACACGGAGGGTCGATATTTGTTTCTAAATGCCATAGCAAATCAGTTACGGTATCCCAACAGTCACACGCATTACTTCAGCTGCACAATTCTTTATTTATTCGCTGAAGCGAATACGGAAGCGATACAAGAGCAAATTACAAGGGTTCTTCTGGAAAGATTAATTGTTAATAGACCTCATCCATGGGGGCTTCTCATTACTTTCATCGAATTGATCAAGAATCCTACATATAAATTCTGGTCACATGAGTTTGTACATTGCGCGCCGGAGATTGAAAAGTAAGTCTTACTTTCTCATTTTTTTAGGATTAAATTATATTCTGAAAAAAAAAATATATATATATATATTTCAATTCTATTTTGGCCGTATATATTCTTAGAGAGCAGTATTAAAGAAATTTTCAATTTTATTCGGCGTTAAATGTTATCATTATATTATATCGGTATTATAATGGAAATGGAAATTTTAGTTTGATGCTGATTTTAATTTTTAGATTTTTAGCCAACTATTTGATTTTTACCAGTGATTGCACGTCGAAAAATATTGATAGAAGAAATAGAATTTAGAATCTCAATTATATTTAGTACCGAATAGAATTAAGCTTGAACCTGCATGTTTTTTTTTAGCGTACAATTAACTCGATTTATTCTTCAAATTCGATCTTTGTTATTGTTTCAGATTGTTCGAATCCGTAGCTAGATCGTGTATGGTGCAGAAACAAGTGCCGACAACGGAGACGGAGATTCCAGAGTGATAGAGCGTTTTATTCCTCAATTATCGCTGTGTGTACAGTAAAATGAAAGTTAATGACTGAATATTGCGTGTAAAAAGTTGTTGATGTAGGGATAAATGTACTATCGCGTTTAAATTTTTGAATGGTGAATAATCGTAAGTAGATACTGAATAATCGTAAATAAGTGTGCACTGATTTATATAATGCGTAAGTGAGACAATTATTGCGTTAATATTTTAATAAGAAGGGACGTCGATTATAAGGGGAGCAAAAACCTCATACACCTCACTGAACGTGTCTTTCGGACAATGTATTTCACACTGTGTATTATATATAAACGACATTGTACACATAACACAAATGTCACTATATACATAATAAAGTGTATCGTGGTGGAACAAAAAGTTCATGAAAATAACAAATGGTGTTCAACAAAAAAAAATGCAATTATGACGAGTGCTTCTCGCGCATGTGTACGATTTATTGCTGTATTCCCGAAAAAAGGTGTATAAGCATTAGAATATGTACAATGCGAGACAGATATTTGTAGAGAGAGATATATGCTTTAGAAGTTATTATTTAAGTCTACGATACGTTTTGAAATCTGTGACATAGTTTATAGGATACTAGTATATATATATATATATACATATACAATGATTTTTTTTAAGAAAAAATAGTTATTACATAACATGAGAAATAACAGGCTCAATGTAAATTTATTTACACGATTCTTTGGCCTGGAGAACTTTCTACTGCGATTTTTAGATCTTTCGATGTAGCAATTTTTGAGTGATATAAATTAAATGATTTATTCAATCTTTTGCTATATATACGTCGTTTGTACAGACTTTGAAGTGTTATTTCTAAACGGGAGATTACAAAGATTGTTGGTCGCGCGTAGCGTGATAAGCGTCTCTCTCTTTATCAGGGAACTTGGTCGGTAAATTCGGACTGTGCAAGTGACACTTTGCTGGGTACATGATACCCGCGACGTTCACTTCGTAATCGCCCGATAATACGTACTCGTTCGTCACCTCTTGCGGTTGACCTTTCGAATCGAAATTTTGCACAAATCCAAGACATACCTGTGGATCGTTCATCAAATTATCGCGAGAAGAAAAATATCGGTGATGATCTTGTAAAATTTAGATTGTTTTTTAAAAAGTATACAAGAGAAACTAAAATTACCTGTTTCTTGAACGTAAATCCGTAACCTGTAGTCGTCGTCATTCCACAATATTTTCCATTTCGATAAATAGGCTCGCCACCCCAGGACCAAGTATCAAACTCGAGGTCGTGATCGTTCAACAATAATTGCACGTACTTGCGCTCGACTCCTTGTTCGCGTTGCCTCAAAAGAGCATCTCTGCCTATAAAGTCGACTTCTTTCTGCGGAATAAAAGTTTTATATAAGTGTACACGTAACAACTCTTTTAATTTAAAATGTCAACTTCTTTAAATTTAAAATGTCAATTTTTTAAACAGTATTTACATCAAATTTTACTCTCCATGATCTTCCACATTCTAGAGGAGTAGTGAAGGTATCCAGATCTTGTCCCCAAAATGCATAAAACTTCTCAACACGCAACGCTCTCGTTGCATAATAACCAGCATGTTTCACACCGTATTTAGCTCCGGCTTCTATTAGCCTTGTGTAGACGTGTAGTGCAAACTGAAATTATGAAATCTGAAGAAATCCGTAGACTTGGAACACTTTATAAATTAGAGAAAATTGTTTTCAATTGTCGATATAACTTGAAAGAGCAGACGATACGATAGCAATTACTCGAATTGTTTGGGACTTTTACCTCGTTTGGAATATATAGAACGTAGCCAAGTTCTCCGGTGTGTGTTAAATTCATTGTACGAATGCCATTGGCAAGCCCGACATCTAATTCCTGATAAAGAAAAAAAAAAGAACGAATAAAACGTAATATAATTTATACGGAATTAATACAGAATATAACGTAATTTGAATTTTTTAATTCGATTATGTTACCTTGAATGTGAAGAATGGGAAGTTCTTTGGATTCAAATCTATGTCCGTTAATTCAGTTAACAATTTTCTAGTAGCTGGTCCCATTATGCAAATCGCAGTATACGCCGATGTGACGTCTGACACGGCGACAGAACCATCCGCCGGTAGATGACGGCGGATCCAGTTCTTGCAACGCGTTTGTTGAATGGTTGGAGCAATCATCATGTAACTAACAAAAAAATTTCCGAATGTATTCATATATTAATTTTCTTTTTCAGTGATTAATTGATATCACTGATAAGCCAACGATTAGCTATTCTTCAATTTTTAAACTCAATCCCTTCAAAGAGATGTCATGTCAAAGAAAACTTATTTCAATTTTTTAGTTTCTTTTTCTTAGTTGTATTATCAATAACAGACTAAGTGCGTGATATAAATTTATTCAACTTACTGATTCGGTGCGATCCGCGCTAAACTACAATCATTCTCGTAACCGCCACGGTGATTTTGCATACCGGTATGAATAATACTTCCCACAGGTACATCAACATCATTTGAGCACAAATACTGCAACAAATCCACGACTTCCGTGTCGTTCGACTGCAAAAGCACAAAGGCAAAATGTTAGTCTTATTGTAAATTTACCGGCAAACAGATAAACGAGTCTTTGAATAGTTACCCATAAGTCGATTTTGGTAAAGGAGGAATAATCACTTAGACCGATCGCTTCTCGGCAAGCAGCGTATTCTTGCGCGACAGCGTCGAACCAGGGTGGCTTACCGAAGGTATTCGTGTAAGCTATTTTGTATCTCTGGAAACCGTCAGGGAACTCCAAATCTATTAACAATAATGTATTTGTAATGCGAAATAGTAACAAAACTTTGACAGAGACATGTGCAAATGAATATGTGCAAATTACCGTAGTCATCGCCTGGCTGAAACCAGGACGGTCTCTCGTAGCCCATGACCTGACCGAAAACGGCGCCCGCATCTCTGAGCTTCGGATAAATCGGCGACATCCTCAGGTTTCTTCCGGTTTTGAACTCGAGATGCGGATACTGCAGCGCGTAGTGCATCCCAGGCACCTCGCGCACCCGATCGCGTAGGAACTTGCGATTGTTATGCAGCCCGAGGAAACGCGAGACATCTAACTCGTACATATCTAACGAAGTCGAGCCGTTAACTATCAATTCCGCCGTTGCGCGACCGACTCCGCCGGCGGCGGATATTCCGACCTTTGGAATACATCATTTATATCGGAGAATTTCGGGAGCCGATGCGATTAAGCGATCTAATCAACTATTCAACTAACCGTTTTCATTCCGGCAGCGATATAGTAATTACGTATTTCCGGTGCTTCTCCTACAATCCATCTGCAATCCGGAGAGAATGCTTCCGGCCCATTACAGAGTCTCTCCAGAACCGCATTTCCTAAACTTGGAATTCTGTGCAACATCTGTTCTAGTAAAATATGAAAGTGATCCCAATCCTCCGGTAAAAATCGCTTATCCATGCTCTCTAAAATGAATAAAGAAGTACAAAAATATCTAATATAAAAAATATCTAAAATATCTAATCAATTATCACAAATTATTAGATATAATTAAATATGACAATTCGTAAATTAATTTAGTGATATCAAGTCAGATGAGTAAAATCAGTTATTTTTATTATTTAAAGTTCAGGAAAATTCTTATTTGTATCTAACCAGGAATTATCCCGTCTTCGAACGCTGGTTTTGCGACTGGCTCGAAACCACCGGCTAGCAGCCGGCCCTCCTTTTCTCGAAAATAGATATATCCGTCCAAGTCGCGTATAACAGGTATCATTGGATCTAAATTAGCAATAGGTTTAGTGTGTAAATAATAATGTTCCACTGGATGGAGCGGTACCTGAAAAACAAGCGAGATATTATTTCCTGCCAGAAAACTCTTCGTACTTAATAAACTGGATGTCGGATACTGACCTTGACATATGGCTCACTTAGTTTCCCCACGTTCCGTGCCCAAAATCCAGCGCAATTTACAAAATGCTGGCATTTGACGGTACCGCGTGTTGTTTCTACTGCTTCTATCTGGCTACTCTGATTAATGACTTTCGTAACCGCGCAATTTTCGAATACTGTAACACCTGAGTACAATGAGAAATATTTAATTTGAGCGGTTCACTCTATTAAGTCTTTTTATGGATATCATAATTTTTTAAAACAAAAACAATATCAAGTAACGCTTTGAGAGTAAACACACTTGTTAAGGCGTGTCAATACAATGAAGTTTAATAAAATTAAAACATAATTACACATCCAATTTCATTAAAACGAACAACTGCGTTTATTCTCAAAGCTTTTCTCAACTGTTTTTATTTTAGTATCAAGTAACTAATTTTTTTAACTATACAACACCTCTTTGCTGTGCCTCTTGAATCAACGTCAGACAGATCTGATACGCATCCCCGACGCCGTCCTCCGGGATCCACAATCCTCCAATCAGGTCCTCAACATGTAACAATGGACACAGATCTTGAATTTCCTCCGGCGAAAGCAAATGGCACTCGATATCGCGTGACCTGGAGATATTAATAAAATTAAAATATAAACGTCAGTCGTTGTGCCTGCTAAATATTTACACAGATTGCGCCTTCATTCGCCTGAACGAGGTCATGCGATCTCTAGTTCGCGCCAGCGAAAGACTGCCGCACTGCTTCCATCCTGTAGGGAGACCTTTCTTCTCCAGTTCTTTGTACAGGGCGATGCTATCTTGGGTGAGTTTCACCTGCGCCAGACTGGGCTTGAAGGCTCCCACTAATCCTGACGCATGCCATGTCGTTCCGCCTCCTAGTCTGGTGACAGATACATAAAATGTCTTTGCTATGTTGCAAAAAGAATATATAAATGTATAAGATAAAAATATATGTAGATACTTTTAATAGGGTCTGTTAAGTAAAACCTCAGTCAACACAGAGCATAGTGATATATAGGTGCAACAACGTATACAGACAACACTATGTAATTTGGCTGTATTGTCCTCTGATGGACCAGAAGCCACTTAACTAAAGAAGAAGACACTGTGTAACACAGTGTATCACTTCGTCTTTGTTTACTGAATGTTAAAGAGAAATAAAATGATTCACTGTTATGTAAGTTGCGTTCTGAAATTCACTGCCAGTACTGAAAATCTATAATGTGCGTGACATAAACTATAGATTTGCAGTACTGCCAGTGAATATCGGAACACAGCCTCAGTGTCATTGCTGAAAAGCATCCAATAGCTATGTTATTTCACACTCAACAATGTAAATGTAATACAACACATGTTCTTATATTACATTTATATTGTTAAGTTTGAAATTATAATATAGATGTAATGTAACTCTGAATTGATGCTCTGTGTCGACTGGGACATATCTGAAAGAGGTGTCTTTGCACCTGCCACTCTCCACCAAAATAGTCTCCGGTCCCAGTCCCATGAGGGACAAGTGGTACGCCACGGCGCCTCCCATAACTCCGCCCCCACATATAACAACACGGGCTTCCCTGGGAAGCGCATGTTCCGACGAGTCCTCCGACGCCGCATCGGTCACTCTCGTCGCCGCTTCTCCAGTTTTGTAACCGCGCCAGAGAGCCCTTCTTCCCCGCACTGTGCATCTGCTGTACAACAGTTTGGATTGCTTCCACATCTTAACGGTTGAGCAAGATTCTAAAATACGCCTCTATTAATTTACGTGATGCTCCTATAATTCTCTCCGTGCTATGAAAAATACAGGAAGCGCGGCTTCCGCGTAGCCGTGCATCCTTGCTGCCCAATTGGCACTAATGACTTTTTCCGAAGTGTTTTCAATCTGTTATCTCACACATGCTTAAAAATATTCTTGTATACAATAGAGCCTCACGTGTCAAGGATAAGCTAGAAGTCGATTCGAGATCTCGATTCGAGAAATTTGCAGCCAATCATAGCGGCTTTTGCGGGAGTGGCAATTTCATTGGTCGCCATTTTTTCAGTCCAAATTCAAACCGTGCGCACAGGCACGCACTCGAAGTAGTACTAATTTCATTTGTCGGGCGACAGAAGTTTCAGGCGTCTCGATTGGCTGAGGAATAGAGAAGTCCTCGAGTCTCCAGAAGTTCCCTAATTCGGCATGTGCGGTATTCAAATGGGCCGCGAGGTTTCGACGAGTCCAGCTCCGGCGACATTGCCCGCTGCCCTCCATCACTGCGCAAGTGGGATGGGACGAGATGTTTCGATTGACGTGCACTCGCGTCCACGCACGTCATCGAGAAAATAATCATCGGGCAGTGCGGTGCGTGCACGCCGTGTGTTTACTGTTGTCGCAAGTCGCTCGTTTGTACATTTAATTTACTTAGGTAAACGTTCACTATTTTTTTATCCTGCCTCAGTGACATCCGTAAATAAAATTCTTTTTAAAAAATTACACTTGCGCTCTTTATGATTTACGAATATTTATGCTCTTGTTGCATTTTGTATAATTCTCTTGGTTGTAATTAAAATTTTAAATCGCCTCGTAAAGTACATCCGCATGCATGTGATTGTCTCGATATTTTTTTTTGTTTGCCATGTCGCCGCAATGGAATAAAATTATTAATATTCCGAGATAGCGGCGCTATTTTGAAGTGATTATCGATATCGTTTAATGCAAGAATGCTTATTTATGCTATATTTATACAGAAAATCAATATCTTTAATTTTCACACGTACACACACACATGCGATGAAGCTTGTGAGGTTTCTCGTGTCGCACAGTGTAATCCTTTTTCAGTATACGCAGGCACGATAATGATACAGCAATATAATTTTAGTTTTCCAGCAAACGTACTCTCTGCGCCACGTAGGTCCACAGAACAAGGAAAATGAAAAGCGGCAGCAGATTGTTAAAGGTTCTTCTGCAAGCTTCAGAAAAGGCAGCGAACATTGCCAGAACTTGCCGACAGAAGGAGGCCCTCTTTCAGTTGTTAGTCCAGGAGAAGTCCTTGGAAGAGAAAAACCCTCGTTTCTTTCACGATTTCAAGACGTTAGCCGACGTTCTCATTCAGGAAACCATCAGGCACGACATAGAAATTGAAGTGAGTACAAAGAAATCTTAAAGGAGCATACAAGGAGCCGGTGAAGAATTTATTTTTGACTTATTAAACTTCAAACTTATCACCACAGTTTCCAGAGTTGGCCAAGCTAGTACAAGGCGAGGAGACCAATGTGTTCAGCAATACCATGGGGGAATCTATTATCGTTGAGGTTTGCTCGTGCAGCAAAGATACGACACAGCTACTGACGAAAGTTATGAGCAACGACGCTGTGGCGGCGGAATTGCTCGCCGCTGAGGTCCACAAGGACGTTCAGCTCTCAGACGTGCCAATCACATTAGACATTCCCAATGATTTCGACATCAATGTAGACGACCTTGGTATTTGGATAGATCCAATTGGTAGGTAAACAATTTGTCCGAACGGCAAAAATAACAATTCTAGATTACATAAATGCAACAGATATTTAGTAAATTTACATTAATTCAGGGCAAGACTGAACAAAAATTCAAAAGTCGGACAGTATTTATGGCAAAAACACTGACTCTCTTGTTAATAAAAATCATAATTGACCTGTAAACTGAGACGCAACGCTTGTAAGGATTTCTGTTTGTTTTGTAGTTTGATATTGCATGTCTGTGGAGCAATACGTGGAACTTTTGTAGATTCAACGGCGGATTACATAAGTGCGACGGAGGCAGTGGACGAGCAGACCGGTTTACATTTGAGCGGCTTGCGTTGTGTCACTGTCTTAATTGGAGCGTACAAGAAAAGCACGGGAGTGCCAGTTTTGGGTGTAGTCAATCAACCTTTTTGCACCAACGTGGACTCACAGTAAGTATATATACCTAGAGTGAAACAAACTTTTAGTAATCACAAATAAGATTTTTACTTCTTATTTTAAGCATCTTTATACATCTCTATATTTGTTGAAGCTGAAAGTAATCTGTTTTTTATGTTTGTAGTAAACTACGTATTTTTTAATATCAGAAAAAATGTAAGCTTTACGTTCTCCACTTCATTACACGCTATTGATTGAACAGATGGACAGGAAAATGTTACTGGGGTTTTCTGGGAGGTGGCATCGCCAAGTCTTCCATAAGTAACACATGCAACGTCGATAAAATCATTTTGCTCAGCCGCTTCGAGGACGCAGATGTAAAATCAAAGTTATTAAACAGTGGATTCAGACTGGTAGAAGCGACGGGCGCAGGATACAAGATATTGAGTGTCGCTATTGGACAAGCGGCTGCCTACATCTTGTCGAAGGGTTCCACGTACAAATGGGACACGTGTGGACCGCAGGCTCTCCTGTCATCGGTCGGCGGAGGTATTATCGAGTTTAAAGAGTTTATCGTGCATCCAGATTCGGATAATCTGAGCGTGAACTATTTACCCATCGGCACAAATTTTTCCAATCGTGCAGGCTTAATCGCCTACAGAGATCCTCAAATTTTGGAAACCTTTAAATGTATTTTAAGCAGATCGTCATCTCGTTAACAAGTACGACGAAAGTATATTAACGCTAAAGCTCGACATTGTACTTTGAAAATTTTCATTACATTAATAATTACATTACATACTATTTGTTTGATTATAAAATAGAAATTGTATTTTACTCTACAAATTTTATGTGAAAATTTCTAGATGATGTTTTCACAGCTATTTCTTATGACTATTTTGTGATATTATCTGTGGACTTTGATTCAATTGTACAAGATATTTATTATATAAGTAATATATCTAGTAATAAACTAATGTTATTGTTGATTTGACAAATGGATTATTTGCTAATTGATGTAGCTATAATCGTTAATTGTGATATAATAAATAAATTGGGTCCAAATAGAAAGATCATTTAATATATAACAGTTATATAGTTTTGTTTTTATATATAATTATTATACAATTTAAAAAATTTGCAGGTTCTTTTAAAGAAATATATAAATATATCTCTAGCATATTATATATAATTATATATTACATTTATTATTATAGAATGAAAATAGGGGCTATCGAACCAAGCTAGGTGTTCGTGCTTTAAATTTCTTTTATTCAGTCATACAACCAAAGGTATGGACACAAAGAACAATTACAAACGTTTCGACCTTTAATTAGGTCATCTTCAGTGT
>VBVQ01000120.1:3624-89821 GCA_011636635.1 Tetramorium simillimum | reverse complement strand
ATATATATATTATATTATATTAAAAAATATTGAATAATAAAAAATATTTGACTTTAAAATTATTATCGTATATTATAAATGATATATATATATATATGATATAATAAAAATTAACATATAATATAATAAAAATTAATATTTAGTCATTAGCATTATTATTAGTATTAGTAGGAATTTTACTATTGTAGAATTATTATTGCAAATGCGTTAAATTAAAATATGCAAAAATTGATAATAGATGAAAACCACTTTTTAAGTTTCGTACGAAAAAAAAAGCGAAAATGGAAGCACGAGGGATTAAGCCTATAATATATTGAGACAGGTTCTATTTATTATATATAAATCCGCTTATATATCATACATCTTCGAGGCTTGTGGTGTTTTTGTGACATACGTCACGACATTTAACGTTAGTTTTACGACGCGTAAAGACATCTCTTCGCGTACGAAGCATGTTCCAGCCGGTCACTCGAGATGTTGCTTTTCACCAGCTGTTGTTTCAGCGGTAAACGAAATTTCCACGGGATCATTCTCGGAAATCGGAAAGAAAAACATGGGTTGTCTTTATGACTTGCCGGAACGATACTCAATTGCTTTGAAGCAGGTGGTATCTGAGACCGCGTGCAAAATGTTTCTGACTGCTGCAAAATTGTCATGAACGGGATAACGGCTAACCAATACGTCAACTTGCGGAAGATTCAGTAAATAATATATATTTCACGTTTGTCGCATGAAAACCTCGTGTGTTGAATTTGGTTAAAAGTACATATCGTTGATTGCCGAAAATAATACGAATATTGGAAGCGGAAATGAAATGAAATGAAATGTTCGTGTGACATTTTCCCTAGGAAATATCCAATGAATCGGAACTCCAAAAATAGAAATGTCAGATTTATACAATTTCGCGAAAATGTGACACAGCAAATAAATGAGTGATTGAAGTGAAGCAGATCCAGCATTAATAGATCTCGCACATTATATCAGTATCATCTGACACGCGAATACGAATTTTATTGGGACTATTGACGTATGTCACTGAAGTGACACACATCTATCAATTGTAGCTGATAATTATAATTTGCGAAAACTAATTATCACGCTCGTCCAAGCCGTATTTTCACGTTTGCAATTACAGAATTGCCTATTCTCTACATTTTGACAATTAAATTATTTATGACTGTGTGTCTAATATAAACTCGCACTAAATTATAGAATGGAAATAAACATCGACATATAGTTTATACATAAGAATTTTAAAAAGAATTATTTGAAAACATACATTGTTTGTTAAAAAAAATTATATATTAATTAAAACGACTTATATATTAAACAGAGAAATATTCTCATACGGTGGAAATGTAAAATTGCAAATTACGCTAATAATTAAAAGTGATATAACTATTTTCCTTATCGATTTGCTTTATATGCAAATATAAAGATGCTCTTATTTATCTCCAAAATGTTTTTATCTTCAGCCGTCGCTTTGTAATTTTAAGAAATGTCTAACAACGAAACGCTTACCTGCGATTTTCCGCTCGCGCATTCGCCGCCATAGCGCTTCCGCCTTGCGCATCGGCCAGTTCTCGACTTTCGCGCTGAAACTGCGGAAGAACTTGTACTCCTTAAAGTGCGACATTCTTCTACCACCGGTGTCTCTGGTCTGATCGATGTTACCGGAACTCGTTGTAGTGCTGGCTCGACAATCCTCACTCGACATGCCTAGCATTAAAAACTAATTCCCGTTTCCGTTTCACGTATGTGTAGCGGTAAGTCGCGGCAATCCAACGAATAATTTATCCGAATTTGAACTGTGAGGCATGTTTCTTCTTCTTGCAAAAGGTACCTCGTCATTATTGAAACCCCGTTTTATATTTTCTTGATACTCTCTCGAAAAATACTTTCTCTCGGTCAAAATATATATTTACATATATGTATAATTTTATTTCATATCTTCATTCAAAATAAATATTTCAAAATATTTCATGTATGTATTTTCTCTCAAAGATCACACCGTAAGAATAGAAGCGTATATTTTATGCGGCAAAAAGCATGAGAAAATTGAGAGCGACTTCTAGTTTTACTGCAAGTCGCGCCACTTGTTGCCATCAATTGCACGTTCGGAAGACGATTATTTATCTTATCGTTGATACGAATCCCTTCCGGAAGTCAACAAGATGATAAGTTAACGTAATAGTGATGATACTTTTTTGTCACGATTCTTTCTTTTGAAAGCTAAAGAGCAGCTGAAGAGTATTTCTCTCTGATTTCCGTCAGAAAAAAATATTTTTCGGTGAAATAAATTGGCTTTAATTAAATTATCAATTTATCAGCCATTGTTGCAAAAATTCTTCTCAATTGCTGTCGATATTTCTGATTTATTTCTCCATTTAATTATTTCCGTTTCACGAGATAAATTCATCTCGCGGATTCAGAATACTGGGAAATATTCTTGTCTGTTCTGCCGCGAAAAGTACTTTTATTCGTGACAACCGCTCATTTAGAGAAATAAGAAGATACAAAGTTTGTACGGTTAATGCGGAACGATTCTGAGAACTTACGTCGACCGAACGATTAAATGATCCGGTACATTTCTCGATCTCGAAGAAATCCCATCGCATGTCCAGCGGATGATTCTATATTTTGTTGAGAGAGACAGAGACCAGCTGAGCTCGATAGCTGCCGGCCGTCGATTGATCTCTGCCATTTAATTAAATTCTCTTCGGATACCAGTATAATCTTCACGCTGTTCTTGAGGAACATTGAAGCTTCGCACGAAGGCGTTCACACTTCAAGGAAACGTGCTCTGCGGCGCATCGAAACTGCAAGTGTATCGATATTGCTTCTTCAGCCGAAAACATGTCGCATTTCGCTTCAAATGATCCCGTATTCTCTTATCGGATCTGAGTAATTGCATTTTAAATTTACATTTCTCGAATTGAAGAAGCGATTATAAGAGAAAAGTTGAAGGGTTCTTGAATTAATTTCTTTTAAATTCGTCTAAATCAATCATATTAAATAATTCCATTTGATATATTTCATCTTTTAATAAATATAAAATTGGAAAATAAAACAAAACAACAAAATTATACCACTCCCTCCCATTTTATTTATTATATCATAATTAAAATAAACCAAAGACAACAGATGAAAATTTTTTCATATAATGCAAATATATGCTTAAAAAACGAATGAGAAAATTGTCATAGAAGAACATGCAGCAGACATTTATTATTGAAAGACTCGCAAACAAAACAGTTGGAGAATTTAATAGAATATTGAGAGTTGAAGCTTAAAATATCTTTTTCCCCTTGACACGTGAATCGATAAGGGAAGATGAATATGGACGAGTGTTGCCAGACATTGACTTCCGACGTATATTGATCTTATTTGTCGACGGAATATGTAGAAGCTCTATCAAAATCTCGAAATACAATAAAGGAAGGTGCGATGAAGATAACAAAGTTACCATAAGAGTAAGAGTTAAAAAACATGAATAAATTGAAAATTATTTAGACAAGGTAAACGTGAAAAATCAATCCTGAACACAAGCATTAAGCTTTAAATTGAATTTCGGATTCGAGAAATATAAGAAGAAACATAATTCCTATCGAAAATTTTAGTAAAGATAAAAAAGTTGCTTTAAACGCAATCATTATCGTTCATTAGCCATATTCTCGATTTAATTTAAGTTCCTATTTAGAATTAAAATGGGATCTTGCGTCCCAAGAGACACGTGGGAGCATTCGATCAAAGTAAGTTCGATGGATGGAAAAACGAGTTATATTGCATATGGTAAGTTCTCTTTTTCCTGCTCGTCTAATGATTAATAAATTTCAGTCGGCATTATAAAGCCGAAAAAAAAGCGATGAACCGATTCTTTATCGAGGAAAAAGTAACATAAATGAGAACTTTATTTCTTTCCGAAATTTTCGTCACCGTCGACAGCGTAAATCGTAATTTTCGAAATTCCAAGTTTGCGACCATGGGAAACTCTAAATTCTCCGAGAGAAATCTGCGTCACGCAACAACTGACGCGACAACTGCTATGTACATTATATTTAACACGAGCGTCTTTAATCTTAATACGACATACAGAGACGAATTTCTATGGAAACCGGTGAAACTTAAGCTTCAAGCAAGATAAAAATAGTTCAAGAATACTTATAAAAATTTTCAAACTTTCCTTTCATCTTCTTGTTTGGTAATATTCTTTTTGAAAGACCTAAAAGTCATTAATTCCAGGCTTTCAAGCAAAAGATATTATCCGTCTCTGCTGCCTGCTAAAGCTTCACACTTCACCAGTCCTCCTTTATGCAAGTCCGATTCGAGTTTCCAACTCGCGCTATCTCCCTTTCTCTCGTAAATAAACTAAGATTGTTTGTCTCTCGATTCTTTGCTGCAATCTTCCGACATTTCCGACGTTTTAATATCTTTTTTCCATCCTCAAAGATTTTCACGAGCCGGGAAAAATAGATCGAATTAACTTTGCGTAAAATCAAATTCCGAGTTTCGCTAACGAGCTTTCCCGCGGCGCTGCGAGCTACGCGATCGATATGTTTCTCCAAAGTCATCGTCGCATACGCAAATTAATCGGCACCCCATAAGCCATCGGCATCTTCCGCGTCCGCGAAAAAAACGGGTCTAACAGGTCCCGGTTGCAGAGAAAGCCGCGAAACACCGTGAATAGGTGAAAATGCAGCTACGCGGGCGAGCATATGCGCGCACAAAGGCGCCTCTCTTCAAGGTTACTCAGCACCTCTCAGGCGTGCGCGATGGAGAGATTTATTGCGCAAGCCACGGTGGTGTGTACATTGTCGAAGGAAAGCGGTAATCACGATGCTTAACGAGCGATTTGTGGCACTTTACAGTGACGACACCTCGCCGGTAACAGGTTGCGACGGTCCCGGCGAACGTCTTCCGATCACGTCGGACGGTCTCGTCCGCGTCGGATTTGGCGAGACGCGTCGGACGCATTTGAGAACTGTCAGTCATCTGGTGCACTCCAGATCGCCGCGCATCTTCTACTGAATCATACGGTTACGTCAACGTGTTGTTACGCGAATTATTTACAGTTACGTCGCTGAATCACCGTACGCGTCTATACTTCGCACTCGGACGGGGATGCGCTACTTTGTAGAATTCTCAAGGAGGAAATTTTCTTAGAGGTATTTTAATATTTCAAGGACGTGATGTAAACTCTTCGAAAACATTTTAATATTTCAATTGTTTATTCATTTTTAGAGTTTTCGCGTTATTCAGATAGCTTTATCGCGTTATTGGAATACCATGCTTCGCAATTTATAAGCATCTCGATAAGCGTATATTTATAAATAAATAGAAAATTTATAGCATGACCTTTCGCGGTTCGCAGCACCATCTCGTACCCAGAGTGGCGAGAACTGCGATTATTAAATCGCTAAAAACTGCAAGGCAAAATACGAGAATCATCATATTGTAAGAAAATATGATTTCATGAATTTATATCGGGCAAATTAATCACAATCATTATTTAATTGACAAATTAAATCTTAACGCTCATATCAATTTATTCTTAAAAATTATACTTCTCTAAATATTTTCTTTATCTCGATAGCTTGAAAAGATTTTGTAAAAGTGGATAATGCATGTGTCAAATACAATAATCGCGATTTTCTCGAAACGCCATATGTCAAGCGGTATCAGAATCGATAATTAGCGAAATCGGATTCGAAATAAAAAAAATTGCGATACGATATTTCGCGCTCGTGTGTGTCGTTCCGACCAGTTGTCAACTACCACAAATCGTAATTGCGGCCGCTCTAAGATTTGCACGCGTCAAGTCACTTATCCCGCCGATCGCTAAATAAACTGCCATTAGATAAGCCGCGGTCTTTTCTCTCGACGGTTTGTCAACGAGGGTCAACAATAGCCAGCGACATAGGAGAGAAACCGACGCCTTTCTCCCGCCGTTGTCCGAGCTTGAACTCGCCTAATGGCGAGATTAAATACTTCCCGGGCGAACAATAAGGAAGCTATCTCCTCGTACGATCGGGCATCGATCTTAATTCGGTATTGTTACGAAACATCACTTAACCATTGACCAATGTGAAACGGCCTGTCGTCTCGAATAAACTCCAATCCGCCAAAGATCAATGAGATAGAACGGATCGAAAGCTTTTACGTATGGCTACGTTTTATATTTATTTGCCACGTTAAAAGCGATGAAAGTGGCTTAGACAGGTGCCATCTAATGACTAATTAAGAGAGACATTATGGTCACGTTATTAACGTACCGATCCTTTATGGCAATAATAAAATCGGCAGATCGAACAATTCATACGTGACTAACATAAATTACATAAAGGGAAAGTAAAGTTTTTGCGAGGGCTTAAATATAATATCTGCGCAGGTAGAAGAGATTATATTCGATGACATGACAGAGGATAAAAAAAAATTGTTAAACGTTTAGATCTCGCTCGATGTAAAACTTCCTTTTTCCCCTTTTGCCGTGTCATCCAACGTAGCCTCTTTTATCCGCGCAGATATTTAAGCTGTTGGAAAAAATTTACTGCGCGCGTTAATACATTTAAATGAAAAACGACATAGCCGATTGCGTCCTCGTCACGCTATCGCAGTCACGCCTCGTTTCGCAAAATTGTGCAAATTTTGTGAAACGCGCGACGGAAAGCGACGGTGCTTGTCGCCGCGCGAATAATTGCGACAAAATGGCGAACGCGCGCGCAAATGGAGCGTGACCGTTGTACGAGCAACGACAGCGGCGAATTTCGCGGATTCCGCCTGTCAATAATGTTGCTGTTACGCTTCGATAGATATTTCACGGCGAGGACCGCCGCGGGACTCGTGTATTTTTAGCACCGGAACTTTCATCGGGTGAAAATAGTACGAAATGCATAAAGTAGTTAGCGGCGGCTACGCACTGTCTACGCGAGCTAACACACTTTTCGGACTGTTCGATGGAGAACCGAGATTCAAAGGAGACCTGATCTATAGATTCTCACGTTTCTGTAATTAAACGGCGTGGAAGTGCTACCAGATGCACGTGTCTTGACAGTGAAACAATACGGAAAACTGATCGCAACCTGAATACCGCAAGGAAGCATTCTAGTTCACGTTTTCAATAGCTATTCATCAAATATTCGACAAACATAATTAATTCGATAATGCTAGCTTATTATTCTCTATTTCATCAAATTCCCGAGCTTATCAGGAAGAAACTTTTGAAGAATAAAGTTTCTTATTCTTTTGTATTTTCTTCAATCTGGAATTTAATAGTGTAAAATCATACAGCGTTCTCTTATAATAAAGTATACTAAATATAAATTAATAAAAATTTTTTTCATTTAAATTCCAAAAGTTTATTTTCAATAAAAATTTATTTTTCATTTATATAATTCATAATGAAATTATATTTTCTATTTGAATTTCAGAAATTTATTTCAATAAAAATTTATTTTCCAATGATTTCATAATTTGCTTTGTTAAAAAAATCAGTTCATTTACTCTTCCAACAATATTAATTCAAGCTTTAAAAAAAAATTTCAATAATTCGTCAAAATTCTCTTGTATTTCTTTAATTTTTTAGTCTGAATATAAGTTGATGGAATATTTTTCTACAATTTTTTAATGGTTCAATAATTAAATTTTCTTTGATAGTACCATAAAACCATAAACCATAGCCTGTGACTTCTAACATAAATAGAACCATTATAAAAACTATTATTTGATCATGCTTTGATCACTCGTTGCAAAAAGGTTACGCCACTGGGTTAAAGACAAGAAAAACTTGGTCGCTGACAATTATAAATGTTTTTAAGCATCTCTGCGGGTTACTAATGTGTTACGTCAACGTTTGCTGATAGATGACGGATACCAAACGCCGCACGAAAGCGCGTGCGTGCGAGTTTGACGGGCCGGCGTCCGAAAATTATAAAACACTCTTCTAAGAAGCAGCAGCTGCTGCAAAATATCGTTCTGTTCTCTTAACCCTTCTCTCACTTTTTTTCCTCTCTAATAGGCGGAATCTAAATTAAGAGCGCCTAAAGATTTCTGATAACAATGTATGAAAATAGAAAGATCGAAGAACAGATTTTCATCTCACGAAGTAATATTAGACCACTTCGCGTGCAATTATTTTCTCTCACACACTTTTACCATTTTGCATATTGAAATTTCGAAAAAAAAAAATCGAACGTACGTACATTCCGATAAAATTAATCAATTTAGACCGAGCTGGTCCTGCTGCATGCTCCAAAATAGTCGAGTGACCCTCAAAATTCTCCTATAATCGCTCCGATCAATCGATCGATGGGATCCTAAAGACGCGGTCGGCCACACGCAATTATTCGTATGTACCTCGGGCTCCGTTGGTCGAATTAATGAAGCGTGCGCGCGATGGCACGGCCCGCAGCGAGTCGTGCGACGGCGCGGAAGATGCGCGCGCGAGTCGCGTGGAAGGCCGCCTCGTAAACTGCGACCCAACGCCGCGGTGCCCGTGATAGCGACGACTGGCGACGACTTCCACCGGGGAACGGAACGAAAGCTACCGGCGACGACGATGACGGCGGCGGCGGCGGCGGCGGCGGCGCCGCGGCGCAAGCGTCCCGCGCGGCCCGCTCTTTTCCGCGCTTTTCTCCGCGATCCGATCGAATCACCTGCGCGCTGCAACGTGATTTGCGCGTAATGCCCGTGCGGTCGGCGGACAGCCGATATGATTAATTCACAAACCGCAGATTAATTGTCGAAAATTACGGCTGCACTCGACGCACTTTACTCGCGTCCGGAGATTGCTCGGACCCGTTATCTATCCAGTTATCGCGCGATCTGCTAAATATTCTAAATAATTTATTCTTTTTTTTTTTTACGATTCGTTCCGCGAATATTCTGCATGTGAAATACGCGAATGTAACAACGTTACGTGAAATTCGTTCGAAAAAAGAAACGCTCGAAACTCGAAGCGCGAAACGGGAAACTATGAAAATTCGCCTACGATAATGGGAAAGTTTATCAAATGGCTTTTTCATCGACAGGGAGTCTTTTTTATTACATTTCAAGTATCGATCCATTTTTTACGACAGTCGAAGGTTATAGGATGCTGCTCCAGTTTGCTCGGCAAGGATTAATCTGATAACGTTGTAATGAGCTTTTCGAACTGTCATTTGTTTCCATTCTTCCTATTCATGTATCGCATATCGCGCTAGTAGCTTTCTACGGACAATGTAAAGCAAACTAAAAACTATTATGATAATGTTAGAATAAAATTCAACAGATATTAATTAATGTCCCTGCTGTGTTTGGAAACCCAGTGATACTGAAAGAGATAATATATCCACGGTATAATTTTGAGTATGATTAAACATTGGATCGTAAAAATGTCCCAAATATCCATATGAGGAAAATATTGCAAATTTCCTTTTAACGTATTCAACGTCATTAAATTCTTGTGAAAAAAGCAATTTGTAAATATTTATAATATGTAATACTAAAAATTGCAGAGTTAATTTTCTCATATTATAAAATTCCTTTTCGTATTAGATTTATAGTAAAGGGGGAAATATAAGTACTTTATGGAAATATCAGAAAATGTAATTTCCCTATCTAAATGCGAGAGACAGGATTTTTGCATTAACGGGAAACTCGATCGTTAACCCCAATCACGAACCGCCGCGGTGTCATCGGCTATAAATTTCTAACAAGACGAAGTAGAAGAAGTAATTTATTGCTTCTAATTATTTTATGCCAATCATTTTCCGTCTCGTAAATTAAGCACGGCTCTTTCCGGTTTATTCGATACACTGCTTTGTAAAAAAAAATAGTGAAAACGATAAGCGAATGCGCGCAAGCAGATATTAATTCAAATCGTCGATGAAGAAGCAATAAATATCTCTTTTCATCGCCATCTGCTCGTAGAATTGTTCTATTTATTTTTTTACACTTCCACCGCCGAATCCGCGTGGCACTAATGCGATTCATATTCGCGCGAGAGCTGCTCCTGAATGATTAATTTTAGCACGGCGCAGTCACCGAGATTTTTTAAGGATATCATTTTTCGAAACAAATCATCCATGTTTTGAACTAGCAGTATTAAAATAATGAAGAATATAATAAGAATAAAATAAGCTGTCACATTACAAAATTACAAAATTTGGAGTTTTTCAAAATTAACATTCGTATAATTTTTTATAACTTTTTTTCTTAATAATTCGGAATTTTTTAATCGCTGAAGTTTAAGTATCTGAATTTTTAAACAAGTTATGATTTAAAAAATCCAAAAATGTAGTCTTTAATGATTTTAATAAAACTTCGAATTATTGTATGTATAATAATACGATTAAAGAAATCGATAGTTCCTCATTGGCCGCTGAGGAAAATATGGCGTGAACTTTTATTTTTACACCAGATAATAAATAGATTTCCCTTGCGACGCCATAGGTACAGGTAATTTTCTAGTTCAAGGCGGCAGAAGTATTGCTGATTTTCCACTCTGTGGCGAGCCGTCACAGAGTCGCTTCTTTTCATCTATTATATTTCTATCGTAAGATTTATTCGATTAACGCGCTGCCGATTAAATCGCCGCGGGCGAGAAGGAAAGTGCATCGCCGGTGCATCTATAGATGCATTCTAGCCGTGGGCGTGCCTGTACCGGAAGTCATAATCACGTCGCGCCACGAGATCGCGCCGCGAGAAAGCAATTAGTTCACGTCGATAATTAATTAAACTTTCGCGATCGAATCCGCGACACAATACAACAGTATGCGAAGGCAGGAAACGATGGAGGAACTTTCATGTAGAGCGCGACAGAAGATGGGGTCGAATCTCTCGACATCTATCATTATTTTTACATTGCTACGAAGAAGTTAATTAAACTTCCTTCTCTCTTTTTTTTACATCGCACGTATACATGTATCTCTCCTATCTTTGAGTTACGATTTCTGTATACATATATATTACCATTTAATAAATATGACAAACATAAATCTGATGGCAAAAATAGTTTTGATTACTTGATATATTTTGTTGAACGGGATCAATTAAAAAGTTGTAGCAACTCATTTATATTTATGCGCAAAGCGTGTAACTTTAAGATGTTCTCACCGAAATAGCATAACTGGATAAATCTCGGAATGGCACGAGCATTACGTGAAAATTACGCGGGTCACGACACCCCCAGGGTGTCTTCAATTAATTGCGAGATACGTAATAGCATGCGCGGTATTACACGCGCGTTAAGTCAAGCCGGAGGTACCGTGCGTCCCGTAATGAACCTTCAGACACCGCATTACTGTATCACCGCGATCGAAGGGCGAAAATTCCGCCGTTTCCAGCGCGCCACCGCAAATTGCATTCGATCGCGTTGCACTCCCCGTGAGGGAAATTAATTACGCATTAAACTCGTTATCGGCCGATATTGTTCGAGGAGATCGGTATCGAGCGCGCGATCGTTCCGTTCGCGCGATCAAAGATGTCAATATTCATTATGGGCCATGTCGGCCTCGTTTGCATCCCACGCGAGGAGCGTAAATTAATGGCAGATTGGCATCGTAAGCTGACAACCACCGTTCAAATGTAATCAGACGCGGACCCGGCGAGATGCCGGCCCCGCCGTGTGTGATTTATCGTACAACGTGCCGGTGTCCGAATAACCGCGGTGTCGGGATAACCGTCGTTCGCTTTGAACGGCAGAGTTTTTCGCAAATTGAATACGTAAAATGTAAGTTAAATGTTTAATTCCCAGCCCGGGGAAGTTTGTTGGGCGTCCCATATAGAATTCAATTATTTTATGTAATTTTTGCATCTATTTAACTTAATAACACTTTTCAGCATTTCGAAATGTCAACGTGGCTCTTCACTTCGTGCACAGTTATCTCCGTTGAAGCAAATATAAATGTCATTGTATGCCGCACTCGTAGCGACATATTTTCATATTTTAGATAATATGCAAGAAAATTGCATTATACAAATTGAAAGCTCTCCACTCCGCTTCGCGTGGGAGTCGCAGGATCCGTTTACCGAGTTCACCGAATACGCAATTGCGCGTAATCGAGTAAACGCGGATTGTCGGAATCGTCTTGAAATCGAATCGTCGTTTTCCGAAAAGGCCAACCGGTGACCATTAAAAGTTGGCCGTGTTACCAAGAAACACACGGTGTCGTTAAACGACTTTGAGTTCGCCGGCGCGTGTGATCAAGTGAAATAGTTATACTCCGTTCAACGGAGAACGTACCTGATAGTTGCCGTTCCGACTGCGAGCGCGGCTGCTGCTGCAAGCTCTGAAATCAACGGAGAAACGTATCATTAGTTTGAGAAACGTTCCCGCACTTGCGAGAGCGCGGTAAAGGATCTCACGAAAGTGTTTTTAGCACGAACGACGCATTTAACTGCGATCAGGTGTACCGCAGCGACAGTATATCTTAAACTGTCGCGGTAAAAGCATCACTCAAAATGAATTAGTTCTCCCCGCTTAACGATCAGTTAGTGGATTAGTAAAACCCCTTTCACTTTAACGTGAGACAAGCGAAACTGTAAGTACATACATCTATTTGAAACATCTTGACTTTCCAAATGAATTACGTGCACAGGTCAGAGCGTTTAATTATTAATTTAGCCGCGTAACACTTGATAGCGTAATTCTTTATATTGCAATAATAGGAAAGAACTGGTTTAACCTTGCCTTGCGTAAAGCTACCTAATTGCTTGATAATAGTCAACGATACAAAAGACGTAGATCGCTATCCTTCATTGTCGCGGGTTCCTAACTTCATTTTATTTCCATGGCAACGAGAGATAACTAATAATCGACGCGACATTGAATCGTGACCCACTTGTAGTATTGAGCCAGTCGGCCTCGAAAACAACGGACGAATAACCGTGACCTTATCTACACCGTGCTCCACCGAGCGGATGCGCCACATCGATCGATATCCTTCCAATATTCACGAAAAAAGTGAGAAGTTCGTAATTGACCTTGAAATACACACGCGATGCTCCACATTTTCGTCTCGAAAAGGGCATTGTAAAATTAATTATTTCCCTCCGCACAGAATCGCTAAGTGTAAAATTAATACATCAAAACAAGCTACGGAATAGATGGAAAGTTGATTGAATTACAGCATTAGTTTATATACGATGATATAATAATTTGAATGACCTTTAATTCTTACTATAATTACTCTGTTTTAATTATTTTTTAAAGCTTCATTATTAAATCCATTGTTGAAATACGATTCATAAGAGAAATAACACAAACAACGCACGACCAAAAAAATAGCAGGCAGAGTTACGAAATTATGCGTGATTTTGAAAAAGAGGTCTCGCAGTTATAAATGTCATGAGTGTCTCTAGGTTTCGCCGTATTTAAAAATCATAGACCAGCCGTCAAATATTTCTCCAGCAAAACCGAATAGGCGTGGCTATCTCTTTTACGACTTACTAGGCTTCAAAGCGGATCCCACGAAATTCTCAAACAAAAGTTATATCGTTCGGCGGGATTTACTCTGTCAAATCATCTCGTCCATCGACTGCAAACGAGATACGAGGCGAAACAATGTGACGCCGAAAGATACGAAATATTTTTACGGGAAATTTCCCCGTATTTCTTAAACGAATGTATCTCTTTTTAAACAGTTGCATTCCGAGAAGCATATTTTGCAAAAGAAACACGCAAAAGGCAGCTGCGTCAGTGCAGTCTTGGCAGTTTCAAAAATAAATATTTCCGATCTCTATTTTATTCTGCAGTATTTCTGCGCAGTATCACAATAAAACGAGCATGATAATACATCCAAGAATCTTTTAAAAAAAGTTGAATTATCATTCTTCAGTATTCGTACGAACAAAATCAAGGATTGATAAAATTTTATAGATTTGATATAAACTATGTCTTGACTTTTTATAACTTCAAAGGATTAAACGCGTATATCAGATATTAAAATAAGTGCCATTACGTATTCTGTTCTCCCGCTAGATGTAAATTTCTAATATTTATAAAACCAAATTAACGGTTCATTAAAATTTTCACACAAGACGTGTCGCGCGTGAGATTTCTAGAGCGATTCGTTACGGATGCTGATTCGAAAAAGAACGATTGAATGTCACTTGTGATTTCCAAGACGAAAGAGAAAAAAAGAGAGAGAGAGAGAGAGAGCAAGAGAAAGAGAGAACCGAGCGTTTAAAGCAGTTGACCTGACGAAAGCCTGAGTTTTCCCCGCCCCCATATGGCCTTCGTGCATGCGTGTATGATAGACCACACGGGTAGCTATATTCGAGGTCCGAGGGATACCAACCGATTAATACGCCACCACGGATGGCTGCCCCATTAGCTTTGATCGCTCAACATAGGCAATCCGGTACCGGGTGTTCACGCGCGACTTCCGCGCGCGCTCTCGTGCAATGGGTGTTTACCGAGGTAACATGCTCACTCGAGCGCGAATCTCCCCGTGTACTGACACTTCATTGATAATTTGCATACGCCACCGTACACTGCCACCGTCCTACGAAAACTGCGGAGATAAACGCGAGTAGCGGCGTATATTCGGCCACGCCAAAGGTCAAAGTTGCGGCCGCGCTCGCACACGGAATGCGAAATGCAGCCGGGACATGAGCAATCAAAGCACCGTCGTCGGTTGCACCGAAAATATTTTAAGTAAATAAAGTATCGGACTCTCTCTCTTTCTCTCTCTCTCTCTCTCTCTCTCTCTCTCTCTCTCTCTCTCTCTCTCTCTCTCTCTCTCTCTATCTCTCTTTCCCGGCTCCAAGTGCATCCATCCGAAGCATCGCTTTTACCGTCAAAGACTGACCATGCGCGATTTTCGTGCACGAAACTAACGGCGAATTCTCTACGTTCACTGGACATTTCGCGTGCCTAGAGCGACACGCTTGATGCTAAAGAAGAATGTTGGCGAAAACAATAAACGCGACCTATTTAGTTGCTCGACCGTTTAGCATAGCTCTTCAATTTAATTGTGAATAATGGTTAATTGTCGCACTAGTACCTTCTAACAGAGCAAACAGCGCTGAAACTAATTTTCCTGATGTTACTATTGACGCAAAATATTTACAGGAACTTTATAAAAGATGTATACTGTAATAATTTAGCGTAAATTAAATTCAACAGAGAAACTGCGTTCTCTTATAGAAATATCATACAATGGGATTAATCAAATTGGTATGCATATCTTGTAATATCGAAAGATTAGACAATAAAGCTATTTCACTAATAATACACAACAATATAATATTGTTAAATCACTAATAATTAATTATTGCGGCCGCGCTCGCACACGTGACAATCTATGGCATTTTCACATACAGATTAATTTCCTTAATAATTTCCCTTCTAATCGGAAAATCGAAATATATCATTAACAAAATATATTATTTTTAAAAATAGCACAATTAAGCAATATTCAAATAATCTTCGTTATGCTCACATAATCCGAGTAAGCATTAACTAATTCGCGTGTCTTTTCACTATTTCGATCTTCTATAGGTACTAGAGCTTGTCAATAATCTCTCTTATCGCAACTATCTACATAAATTACGAAGATTAATTACTTCTTAGCGCAATTAATCATAAAGGATTGATGGTGCATACGTCTAATGGCGCATTCATAGTAAATTGGATCGACCAGTTCTCACGGGCAGAGCGATTCTTGCTGATTTGCATTCCCGTCTTTCGTGAAACAGGTGGGTATTCCCGCCCGGGAAAGATACTCGAGGCTCATCACCGCAACGAAATGTCATTCTTACGACACTCTTCGTGGCCCACACGAACCGCAGGCGAGGGATGCGAGAGATACGCGGTAGGCTAGCTAACGTGTCGAACGACGTGCGCAAACCCACGTGGGCAGAGACTAATAGCTGTCCGTGAACAGCGGATCGTCGAACGTAACCACGAAGACGGGGGAGCGTATATCCGCGATACCGTGTCAGGTAATCTCGATACCGATAGCGCCGTACACGCTTCGCTGCCGCGCGATTAATGCCCGCCGTCGCCGTCTAGGACGATACCCGAGATGTAAGCGCCCGGCCTCTTGCTCCACGAGTCATGCTCGAGTTAGCTATCGATATTTAAGAGACTATTCAAACCGGCGACTTGACGTCAAACGACGTTACGCTTACGTAAGTTTGCGCGTTCGTCTTAATTAAACGGATAACAGGGTGGGGGAGTAAATACATTATTAAGCTAAGAACTTTCTTAGCTTCTGTCGGATAACTAGAGAATTTCTACGGCTAACTTTACTCCTCTTCGTTGCAGAGGACTTCTCGAATTATTATCGGATATTATCAAACATTATATGGAGGAGAGAAAGCCACATAGGATCAAATATTGCTAAAGTAAGCACAAAATTTTCGCGATCAACGTGGAGAGCATATATCTATTATATATTTCAATTTTTTCTTCTTTAGTATATGTATAGAAGCATCCGATATTTCAACCAACTTTTCGCTACTATTTACTCGAAGTTAAACAAAGAGGAACTTACCGGCACCTTCCCGTTGGCGTTCTTGGCGTCATTGTTCTCCAACAACGGCGCGCTGCTACTCTTCCCGCCCATTTCCACGGCCAGAGGTTCCGGCTTCAGCTGGAGACTCGCCGCGGACGGAGAAGACGGCGCTCGGGGCGGCGTTTCGAGTAGCTCGCCCGAGCTCAAGGAACTGCTCGCGGTGGTGGACAAGCCTGTCGCAGAAGAATGGTCGAGCAGCCAGATTAGAATTTATAACATGTAGAAATAAACTATCGCGGAATATATCGTTCAACTATTAAAATCTTCGGAACTGGTCTCATAGAGCAAGTTTTCCAAATAAACGATTCGTATCTATTAAGCTTATGCGCATTATTGCGCCGCGCGATAATAAGAAGACGTAAAAATGACAGGCCTGACATCACGCGTAGGAGGAAGATATGCCGACATGACTCACATAGCGGTAAATTCGTAGGCCTGGACGTCTTGAGCCTCGGCAACGAGTCATCGAGCCCGCTGCTGCTGTCCACCGCGTCCTGCGAGTACTGATCGTCGATCTGTTTCGTTTGCGTGTGCACGCTTTCGCGTTTGACCCACACGTCTTGCGAGTTCTTGTCGTTTCGTGAGTTCAGTTTCGACGGCCGTCGCCGGATTCGCTCCCATGTTTCTTTGCGATGACATTTGTTCGGTGTTGACGCTACGTGAGAGACAACATCGAGATTTTAACAAATATCGCGCACGCAATCTTTATATAATACTAAATAATATTTAATAATGTAATTACATTAAAATAGATTATATGACTGAAAGAACCTTCTTAAAAGCCACAAGTGTATTATCATCGTAGATATATGCGATTATAAATTATAAATAATTTGATTGAGAGGAGAAAAAATACCAATAATTTAATTTCCAAAAGTAAAGGAAGATGTATTATAAATGTGACAATTTGATTTTTAGAATTGTCGATATTTATGAAAAGATTTTTTTTAAAACATAAATAAAGAATCAGCTCTTACTTTTGCTAACTCCATGAAGCACACGTATTATTCCTATTTTTTTATTATTTTCAAATTAAGTTATATCTTGTTTTATTTTTTCTCAAATATTTACTGGACTATCACTAAAATATGTGTGTATATGATGTGTAAGTGTATGTGATTGTCTGCAGTGTATTGAGCTCGGGTTCGTGGGTTTGCTAAGCCCAAATGACTGTGCAGATCAGTCATCCCTGCGAAATTATGAAAACATAAGGAAATAATTTTAGCTTACGTTTAGCCAATCGACGGTCCGTGCTTCTAGGTGGACTTGCTGTTCCGATCCCGCTTTCAAGCGGAGATGCTCTATCGGTAGTATCCGGCGACAAACTTCCGGAGGAAATCTCGTCCATGCTCTGCAGGAGGTCTTGAGACGACGATGAGGATCTATTGTCGTCATCCACAGTGTCTTGGGGGGAAATTGGGTCTAAGGTGCTCTCATCTTGCAACGACTGCGAATCTAATTGGGACTCGGCTGCAATGAAGAAATACGTGATTTGAAACATTATAAATTAAACATATATAATAGTAATTTTAAATATCATTTACTGAAATATATATATATATACTAAATTTTTGTCTAACTCTTTTGTGGCATATTGCTCAAATATTATTTGTTATAGGATGGATGACAAGGAAAGTCGCGCAGAAAGAATAAAGTTCACGACTAATTATAACGTTAATTCGTATCTCTACTACCATGCATACTTCACGGACAATAGGCGATTTCCGACTACGCGGAATCGTCGTTCGAATTCATGGTATAGATTCGCTTAGAGAAGATGAAAATAAGAAATAGGAGGAAAACAAAAATAAACAGTCATTAGAGCTTTCGAAAAAGATCTCGAACGGTTGCAGTCTTAAATCCTACATTGTATTTTTTAAAGAATATTCATTAAAAATTAAATAATTATAAAGACTTTTATAGAAATAAAATAGTTTTAAATGACTCATAAAAAAGGCACAAGTCGATAGAGTAGCTATCAGCGTTGAAATGTGTGACAGTTTCGACAGTTCGTTAGATTATTGAAAAAGAGTAAAGAATTATAAATATATTAATAAAATAAAAAATATATATCTATTTATTTTCTATCAATTTTCTATTGCATAAAAATATTCTCTCTAGCAAAAAAGATCGAAAAACTAAACTAGTATAAAATCATAACATATTATTCAATACCATCCAAAAATAGAACCACTATTCCAAACAGATGTAATTTTAGCAAATTCGAAAGGTCAACAGAGAGTTAATTTAGACGCAAATCATTGATAAACTTCTGTAATAGTCGCTTACTGGATTACCAAATACAGAACGGAAATAAATTTCACAGGCGTTAATTAATCTCATGAATATATATTAAGCGGGTCATGTAAGCAACGTGGGATGATACGAAAATTACCTTGAGGTGAATCGCAATCGCTGACCCAGGTGAAGCTGGAACTTCTCGAAATCGCCGGTGAAGTTTGAGTCGCCATATCGGAGCAAGTGAGAGTATCCATCGGTGGACTATTTGGGCAACAAGAACCCGAGCCATTTCGTATTCTCGACAACAAGGACTGCAGAGAAATAGGCAGCTGCGAACGATAACAAAAATTAGTTAGATCTCGCCTTTTATTGCTTATAAATTATTTTTGTTGCAAATATGAAAACAAAACAGCTTCATATTAAATTATTAAATTTATTAAGCAGTAAATGCATGTTATTTTCAAATAATTTTTGCAAAAAAAATATTTTTACAAATTTAAAAATATTAAAGTGATAATAAAGGTAACAATTAAATTTAAATATTTGATTTTTATTAAATAATTCTTTATGCTTCAATTATTAGAAATTTTAAATATTTGATCACGCTTGAATATTTATTCATTAATAAATATTTAAATGTATCTTCCGATTATAATTCTCTGAATTTATAAACTCATGGTGATAGAAGTTATACATATTATAATGCAAATAAACTAATGCATAATTAATTCTCAATAATTTCATGTGGGTGAAATATAATTAGTTGTAGAAATCAATATGAAACTTACGGATCCCGTTTTCGCATTTTGCTCCTCCATAATCCTCTTCACATCAGCGTGCTCCAGCTTGCCGAGGGTTCCGTTCTCGATCCCGCAATTTCCATTGACGTCACCGTTCTCCGACAAGTCGCAATTCACCGCAACGTCGTTGCCCCAAGTTCGCGTCAACGAGAATTTCTTCAAGTCCACCGGGCTGACTTGTCTGACGTCTCTGTCCGATTCCGACAATCTTTTCGCGGTGATATCGGAACGTAGAGTTAGCGGCGATATCGCCCTCTTTTTTCGCGTCAACGTTTCTTTCGAGTTCGCCTTGTTACTCTTCGTCTCATGGTGGCGGCCGTTTCTCAAACGCAGCATATCCTGATCCGGCAGCGAAGACACGCTAACCAGGATAACGTCGTCGGAGCTCTCGTGAAACACCGGAGTGTGCCGTTTCCTCAATAATTTCGAAAACGGCGGCTTTTTCTCCTCCGTGGGTGTCACAGGCGCTGATTTCGGGACGTGATTGTCCAACGATCTAGATCTGCCCATTTCCTCGCCCGGAAATACGTCATCGTAATCGGGATCCATGGTCTCTTGATCGTCAGGACCTCGTCGGAGTCTCTGCAGTCGCATTGCTTTTCTACGCTTCTGGCTCGTCAGACTGATGGGAAGGCTCGTCTTTCTCTCGGATCGCTGTCGCGGCGGTAATTTCGCGTTCGTCTCTTCGGGATCTTCCTCCGCGCATCTAAACGATCCGGCTTGGAGCGCGTTGGTGTCTTCATTGGTCCTCGAACTTAATTCTACGGGTGTCTTTGGTGCATGGCAAGGATTCGATCGTGTGTCCTTCGAGATGCATTCACGCTCCAATTTCGACGGTAGACTAGAGGTGATCCTATCGATCTGGTTCCTGATCGAGTTGACTGGCAGACAGTTGCTGGGCTCGTCGTAATCGGAGCTTAGAGTCTCTGCGGTATGAAATCGACCGCGCTTGCCAATGATGTCCTGCAGATTCTCCGGCAGGCTGTCACTCTTCCGTGCCTCGGGAACTACTCGATCGTGAGGCTCGTCATAGTCGGAGTTCAGCAGGCAGCGACGATCGTCGTCGACGAACAGTTTTCCGTTCCTGCGATCACGAAAACTCCTCTCGTCTCGTGAAGACTTACGTTCACCGTTGAACTCTCGATCGGAGCACTCGCTGTCGGATATTCCGAATTCATTCAGCAGCTCTTTGTATTGTATCACCCTGACGTCGTCATTGTTGCGCACAGTTTCTCGCCTCGTCTTCTCTTTGGTAAGCTCGTTGATCTCGTTGGCGATTATGCTGTTGAACTCTGCGAGGATGCTGTTCGACCAGTCGCCGATATCCTCGCCGCTTCTCAACGAGTTTTGTCTCCTTGCAAAGCCGTGCGATTTCGTAGCAGGCAAATCTTTCGGGGCGAACGAATCATTCGTGTAGCTCGACAATTTTTCAGGCTGAGTCGGATACTTCGTCTCCTTTATGCAAAGTGGAGTCGTGGGAGCTGATTCGATTATCTCGCCGATTTCCTCCTGCAACCAATCAGAAATTCAAAGCGTTTAAAACATTGCCGGAGAATAGCCTTTTCACTAAAACGCATTTTCTTTTTGCAAAGCGTAATACAGCTCGCGAATGAAATATAATACCATACGTGCTACGTAATTTAATGAGTCAGCTAAGAAAGAAGTTTCATTGAAAGTCGTCATCATTTAAACATAGAGGCTGTCGATCGATGAGGCCAAAGAGAAACTTGCAAAATTCTATCGGCGATAGATAGGTTACTACCTTTGCGCGGATATCTCGCGCGTACAGTTAGCTGGCGGAACGCATTTATAAAGTGGCGCACAATGAAGCGGTTACGAGAGAGGCTGACAGAACCAACGTGGTCCACGCGATGCTCGTCATGCGAAATAAAACGAAGGAATCGGCCAGCTGCCGTGACTTAAGACGAGCCGATTTCAAGATGCATTTTCTCTCTTTCTCTCTCCTGCTTTCTTGTTCTATTTATCTATCAATCGCGCCCCCCCTTCCTTCTTTGAAGCACTCTCCCACGTAATCATTGTGAAGCATGTGCGCATCCTAACCAGGGCTGCAGTGAAACTGTTAATACTTTAAGAGGAGTTAAAGTACATAAAATTTACTATGTACATTTAAATAGAAATATATGTATAAGAATAGAGCTGTTTAAATTTTACAATTTTTATTTAACTAGTTAAATGAACATTGACTTTTATATTTGATGCTTAAAACAATTAATTAGAATTTGTATTTAAAATATTTACTGAAATTAAAACATATTACATTTAGCGATACCGCAAGAAACATTTCGTGAAAAATTACAGTTTACATGATACATGATTCACCTCTAAATGACAATATATTGAAATTCGCAGTCTTCGTGCCGACCCTGACTGGCCCTTCTCCATTACACGGCGAACTAAATTGAATTTGCATAAGTCTCGATGCAGCTCGCTCACGACCCACGCGATCTCGATCTACGCACGAGTCAGTCGCGACCATACGAAACTAACCGGACGCTACGGTCTCATCGATCGACGTATCAAATTATATTGGATGAAAAGAACAAGCTTAATTACATCAAGGAAGTTAAAATGATTTGCAATCCAATCGAAAACTCCATTCTCACAGATGTAACGAAAACTAAAAGATAAAAAATAAAATCACATGATTAAAAAACCCTCAGTCATAGTCTTACAAACTAGAAAAAAACAACAATTGAGATTCGCAGAGAACGCGAGGGAAGGAACGTGGCAGTCTGCAAAGCCGCAACAACGCGAAACGCAATGGTGCATTACCTACGAGCAAAGAAAATTTATAGGCTGCCGTGCATATTTGGTATGCAAACCGTCGGCGCGAGTAGTTATCCTAACCGGCAGACTTAGCGAAACTCATCAAGACTACGGCGCGTAAGACGAAGAGCTGCTAAGACAAGACGGAGGAAGAGACGGAGGAGGAGGAGAAGAAGAAGAAGAAGGAGCACTCGAAGGTATCCAGCCGGTACGATTGCATCCAGCTGGGCGATCAATCATCGTGCACGAGCTTCCTATTGTTCCTACGCGGGTGTTACATTGTGCGCCGCGGGCTAATGGCCGCCTGGCGGAAGATACCGGGATATAATTGTCTCGGACGTGTCAACCCGTTTACTATCAGCGACTAATCTCGCGGCTTTGATCTATCTCCGGGGACTATTCCGAACAGGTTAATCCTGACGTTAGTGGATACGCTTATAATGTAATTGCAAACTCGTCGCTGAAATAATCCGGCCGTGACCGTTAACAATAGGTACGTTTGAAAGCCTGACCTTCATGTTGCACCAATTTACCACGTGGAAATGAGTCATGAATATCGTAAAGATTAGATATTTAAAGCGAGAAAAAGATTGTTACAAGTTTAAAATTTTTACTAAAATTTGTTTTTGTTGTTCTGCAGTTGTAGGCGGTTAAAGTTATTTAGAATGTAACACGAAACTAATGTGACATTAAACTAATTTACATGTTACATATTACATGTTTAGTATTAATTTAATAATATATTAATTGCAATGAATATTGTATTACAATGTATTAAACAATAAATCTAATAATTACCTGCCAGTTTCTTTATTCGTTTAAAATAACCTTTTGATTTTACAATATTGAGAGAGCGCGAGCGAGAGAGGAGGGAAACAATACTTGAAATTTTTTAGTTCATATTGTCCTTATAGAACGTTACTACTACACATCGTTTTATTTCGTGATACATCACAAAATTATGTCTGGAAGCACCACTCTGACAGACGCCTTAACAAAGCGACAAGCTTCTCGCCCGCGCGACCAATTGTTCACGCAAATCTTAATCGCTATAATTGTTGATGGATCGAGTGCAACGTTTCCGTCGAAGGACGCGGAAGCGCGCTCGTGAATCGTCTTGATTGGGATCGCGTTTAATCTCCGTTCTCTCGCTACGCCTACAATGGGCGCACGGCCATCGCCGCGATCGCCATGTGCCATTCTAATATTCTCCATCCATAACGCCCTGGCTGGTACATTTATCAAGCCGATATTTATGTGAAAGCACGCACGTCGCGCTTTTAGCGGCGCACTTTCTTCCTACTCGAGATAGTTCTCGTAGCGCAATGATTAGACGAGCGCGTCTGGAAAATTTTCTCTCGCCTCTGCGTAGGCCGACCGCTGATGATAACGACAATCAACGAGACTGACGTTGTTGGAAGACAATAAATTAACACTCGCCGAGCGCCGATTTGTTGTAATATTGATAGCGAAGATCGTTCAGCAAAAACGATACAACAATGCAGACTTTCATTATTTGACAGATGAAAAGTACAATTTTTAGTTGAAATAAAATATTAGTATTATCTTTATATAAAAATAAAAATTATTATTTCTCTATGCATTGACGAGAGAGAAAGAGAGAGAAATAGAAATGGCAGGTTTCCTCACTTAATGATAATTATTCATAATAATTACAGAATTCCAAATCGATCATTTGCCTGTCAAACTCTTAATTTGTTGCTAAAGAAATTAATTAGCGAATGATGCGGAAGTGACCTTTCAAACTGCAAACACGCAGTTTCACCGTGCGTAATATACCTAACATCTTCCTGAAAACGAGAAAAATCGTCAACTCGCTTGAGTAACAAAAAATTTCGATAAAATATCGGCGTCGTTCATTAAGCAAAGGAGCTTGTCGTGCGTCAAAGTCGTCAATGTATCTGTCAAGTATTACCAGCATACATGCCGACAATTCTCAGCAGGATTAAAATTAATATTTAAATTGGAGCTAGTAAATCTTGATATTTTTACGGAAGAAATAAACAAGTTTCAATATATATACATATATATTTAATCCGTTGGTTGTTTTAGTGTATATATTTTCTTCTTTCCTCTTCGCTCAAAAAAATAAAATCCTTATTATATTTATATAGCATTACATAAAACTGTTAATTTTTCAGAATCACGTTGCACCGTAATATAAGAAAGCTTCCAGAATTAATTAATGCTTGAAAAAGTAATGGTTCATAAATTTAAATGTTATACGAGAAATTTAATTATTAATTGTTTTTAAATCTTAGCTAATTTAAAAATAATTCTTGAAATTTCAAATTACTCTTGCAAATTTATAATAAATTTAAAATATAATTCTTGAAATTTCAAATTACTCTTGCAAATTTAAAACGTTTTCGTATAAAAACGAAATACGCAAATCCTAATTAAAATAATTTCTTCATATATAAACGAGATATGTTAGATGAAAATATCCTAAAATTGCGAATATGCATTCACATATAAAGCGCATTAATTAACAGATTATGTAACAGTGCATCATTTTGGCATGCGATAGTTTCGTCCATCGTGCGAGCATAATTGACTCGAAACTTAATTAAGTGTCGGCCGGGGAAGCCCGAAAGTCTCCCAGTTAACATAAAGGATGATCGAATGGAATTAAAGCAACGTTTTAATCGTCTTATAAATTGCATCTCACGACGGAATTTATTTCGTTCGGGAAATCGATCGCATAAATCTTAGCATATCAACGATTTTCCGTCACGCCTGCGCGTGCCACTTAATCCACTTGCAGTCACCAAGCTGGTTAATTAATTGCGATGATTGCTAATTAACGTCGCCACATAAATCAACTGAAATTCTGCGGCAAACAGTTCCCGAAATCAAACTTATCCAATTACGTAATAATTTCAACGCAATTTATAACTTATTGACTTTTTCGCTGTTTGGTCCAGGAACTTATTTTGCATTTCGCCTTTCCTCCTAACACGATACCTATGTACAAAATACGATGTTAATTAATTGACTTCACATTCGCGTTAAATGATACGCTAATACAAGGGATTACTGTGACATTAAACACGCGAAGCTTAATATCTGTACGCCGAATGAAATGTGACCTATCGATCGGATAGAAATTACCATTTATGCGTTGATCAACTCGTTCTACTGAGCCTATTTGATCTTCTCACGTATTTGTCGGATAGCTCGAGAATTTTACTAGTCGGCTCTTAATTAATTTTCCGTGACGATCATAATATTTTATGTCGTCATATTACCGGCTATGAATTTCTCACCTCGATTCCCGCGACTTTTCTTCTCTCTCTCTCTCTCTCTCTCTCTCTCTCTCTCTCTCTCGCGATATATAATATTAATCTAATAGCTAATAGAAACACTGAACATTTTTCCAATTATTCTTTGAGACATAAATTTTGTTAACATTAAAAAGATATTACAATATAAATATGATATAGATGTAAAATATCTACATGTAGCTGATACGTTATTTAATACGTGGTTTGATTTATGGTTATATATTATTCATTTTCGTTTTAGCACTTGGAATATATTTTTTGATAAACCATGTGTTTCCACATTTTGTCCAATTGATCGTAAATAAATGGCGAGGCTACATGATCGGAATTCAACCGATTTTCATTTGTGCGTGCTGTGATACCAAGGATCTCAGGTGTTTTATACATACAGTGGACGAGGTCTTATTTGTCTGCGCGAAGGATCGCCTTGCGGATTTCTCGACGGTCACGACATGACGAATTCCCGTTGGCAACAGGTTCCAACACTTATTATGAGGCGCGATATAATAACAACTGTAATTTTGTCCATTTATGTAGTTATATAGGATGTCCTAGAACTACCGGATGCTTTTTCTAATCATAGATGCCAGAGAGAAGATTACGAAAATAATAACAATTTTACAGCTAAGCATTAATAGTTGCATGAAAAGTTAAATGATAAACTTTCACGACATTCTTGCCAAGAAAAAGTTAAAATCACTGTAGAATTTCTGAACGAAAAAGACACTGTTTTAGGGACGCTATAAAATTAATTGCAAGTAGTTTAGTAATATGAAAGATACATACGCATCTCGTAAATTCAGTCTGGCTGTTTTAGAACTGGACAAGTTAAAAGACCATCGGGTTGTTTGTGTTTAATGTCAAGTTTAACTAACACTTTTTTAATACAGACTAGTAATTTGAAAATCACTTCGAGATCATTAAATGCATTTAAGATTAATCCGATCACCAGTTGGTATTAAAATCACGAATAACTGTTTAATTGCAAAACCGTCTCTCGACGTTTCAATGTCATAAATCATTCATTAACTATTCACAAGGCATGTCCTGGGCACCTTCGATTACTGAGAAACCTACTGATCGAGAAATTAATTGCCCGAATGTCCCCCTTTGCTAATAACGTTAAACTCAAAAAAGCCGACCGCTGTCGCCCTCGGAACGCGGTGCGTAACGACAAGAAGTCTCATAATTCTCATTCACGTATGTATATATCACACGTCGTAAGTTCGGTCGCACGCGCGCGCGCGCGCACACGCTATAAATGTAAAACTAGATTTACGTTAATGCATATATCTCGTTATTTATTTCGCGCTTACGTGAGATCCCGCGCGAGATCTGGTCTGTTACTTTCCACTTTATATCAGTACGCTTCTCTCCACTTTGCGATACGTAACCGGCTTTTTATCGCGAACCTTCCAGTATATGTAATTGCATTATAAATCCGTCTTCTGTTAGATTGACGCATAAGTAATGTCCGTTTCTAAATGCGTTTCAAATATGCCGCGCAAATACGTTTCATAATACTCTCGAACATGATTTTGTGCAACCGTAAATCTACCCGTAAAGAACACGGCGGCAAATGAGCATAAAGTTTAATCTAATTTGTTGCAAACGATATTAAAAGCGGATTGTAAAGATCTCTTGATAAATATCTTAATAACACATAATTAAAATATTTCAAGCAATATAAATTACACCCGATTTAATAGCAGAACTACATATTTAAACACGATATTAATGTATTGTTATGTAAAGAATATATTAATTTTATTTCTTAACTATTAAATATGTTAACGAATAACTACGTTGAATAATCAGTCAACTAACTAATAATTTGTTTAATTATTTATTTATTCAAACGGCAATTTCGTAAATAATTATACTTGCTATGTATTATGTCATTTCTAATTTTTAGCAGCGGCGTGATTTATCTCACCGAAGAAAGTTTCTCACGTCGGTTAAATCATAAAGGAAGTAATCGGCAGGACACTCGGAAGCTATATACAAGCCGTAAAAGCATCGCAATTAAAATATAAACCGGGATTCATACGCGTGCTTTCTACGAGTGGCTGCGGCGAATGTCAACGCGTGCGGTTTTATTGCAGTTGGTCTAGCAATAAAATATCACTATTTCTCGTTATGAGTACTAGCAGAAATTTATCGACGTTTTTTCTCACCCCGCGGGCTCGTCCGATTGAAAGCATATTTGTAAAAAAAAACCCGGAGAAAAAGAGGAAAAACAGTGAAGAGGCAAATCAACACAGTCAGTGGGGTCAGAGAGATCGCGATTTCATCAACTACGTTCAAGAAAATTGCTCCGAGGCTTTTCCGATCAATCCCGCGGATCCTGTTCGTGTTTACCTCATTCAGAAAATATTCATCCGCTCGATTATTATTGCATAAAGCACGCGATTATTACACCCCAATGTCCCGATGATGAATGCACATCTGTCACTCCGCACGCAAATCATAGGAATGATTAATTGTTTTCGCGTTACGAGGTATTTGATATACATACATATGTATACTTTAATACGACTTTTCGTTTGACGCCATAATGCTGATGGTGCTATCTCGGGTAAAACGGGACATTAATGAACGATGAGATGTACGCTGGTCGTCGATAGTGACGGGTATCAAGATACATCGCAAGATGCACTCAGCGCACGGTGCACATCCCCCAAACACTTTCTCGTCATCGAGAATCAAGAACGATGGATCGTGCGGCGTGTCGGCCCGGTCATTACACGGGTAGTGAAGGGTCGATCGCAAAGGCTCTTTCAGCTTTCTATCGGCCATCGACGGAAATTACACGTTGTATTCCCTTGTGTTACGAGGCACGCCGGGTATAATCGCGTTACGCTTCTGCTCCGCCATCAGGAAGACCATTACGCGCAACCGTGTTCCCAAAAAGGATCCGCCGGCCGCGATCCATTGAAACGAACGCTCATCGCGTGTCGATCGATCGTTTCACCCAGACGTGATATATTTCTTCGCATGTTAGCAGTTGCCCCGATCTACGGGATATGAGAGAGTGTGCATCTTTCAACGGCCTCCGGATTTAAGTAAATACGGATTTCTTTTTTTGTTTGGCTCCCCGAGACGGTTAACAGCTCGACAGGGGGAAAGAAAATAGCGAGATAAGAGTTATGTCGTAGAAAAATACTTTCGGGATAAATAACTTACGAATAATGCGCCTTCGTCTGAAATTTTAATTCGCGGAGTACCTCGAGAATGCGCACCGGCAGCGCACGGAATCTCGCAAAAAGTCTCTCATATTTATTTATCATATTAATTTACATCCAGCGTTATAAACAAGACTGAAACAGGATGCGGGAAATTTATATTGACGAGAAAACAATAAAAACAAGTGCGCGACGCGAGAGAAACATCCTGGCGATGCAAAGATGCATCCGCGAGAGCGGCAGTCAGACAGCGCATCTGGAAGCAATCGCTTTCGCGTATGCAAATCGTGGACACAACTTTATTGCGGCGATCGAGTAACGATCCCTCTCTCTCCCTCTCTCTCTCTCTGTCGCTCGCTCGCTCGCTCTTTCTCTTTCGCCGGCGGTTTATGCACGTTTCTTGCGGCGATAGGGTTAAATGCGAAGACGATCTTCTTTCTGTTTAACACTCGCGCGCGCGCGAGTTTCCTTTTATCGAGCGCGCTCGCACGCTCGCCGTGAAAGCGCATCGCGCTCGACGCACGCACGGAACGTCGTCACCGCGTGTTAACGGGTCACGCGTCGTACGATCCGCGCGTGAGAAACGGTACCTCACCTCTTGCGGCTACGGACGTCGCGACGCATACTTTCTCGGATGTGTCGTCGACGCGTCTCGCGTATATACGGACGACAATGCGCTTTCGTTAAAAACTCTCGCGCGATTTCTTGCGTCACGCGTGAGTCACAAAAAATTATAACAGCAGATGCGAAATGCATGAATTTTGTCCGTTGATATCAATGAATTTTTGTTAATTTTATTTGATACTAATAATTACGATTGATTATATGATCAACAGTTTAAATTATTTCAATTGGTCGTCAGATAACAAAAATTAAACTATCAACGTTAATATTTATTTCAAGCGACACATTCCGTGATTTCGCTTCTGCACTCTTTGAAATGGAAGAACTAATTATATACTCAGCAGGAGAAAATTGAAGACAACGATTAAATTCAATATATCGGACTTCTTGAACTGCAATATTTGTCTGTCATTTCGTGAAAGTTTACTAATTTCGTGAATAAGAGTTTATAGCAATTTGAAAAAAAAACAATAATTAAAAAATTGTATGAATATTTTACAAAATTCATAACTCAAAGTTAGATTATTTGGGTTATTTTTCGATTGTTTTAAGAAATATTTCGTCGCCTTGATAAAGTCCGGTCAAGGATTTTTAAATCATAAATATTCAATGAAAAGCCAAATCCCTCTCTCATCAGCGAATCTTTTTATGAGAAGATCAAGGATTGCACGATTCATCTTCGATTCTCGCGTTTGGTTATCGCCGAATCAAGGTCGGGCGTTTCATCGCCAGGTTGTAAAATCTCTTAAGGCTCTTCATGGCGAAAGATGGCGAAGATAAAACTGCCAAAATGGAGCAATAAGTGTCGATGCAACAGTGAACACGTGGCCGATGGAAGAAGAAGTAGCTCGACCCCCGAACGCCAAATTTTCTGCCCGTCATCCGGAAATTTCTTCCCTTCCGTGACATTACAGTTATTAGCAACTTTCTCCGATAATTCAACCGAGAATCCGTTCAAGAAAATTGATAGTGACGCGTGAAAACCTGTCCGCACTTAAGCAGAGAAATAGAGAATCAATTACGCTAATAAAATATTATAATATTAATAACACGTTAGAACAGTATTAACTATTTATGTCCCGTACGATCCGAATGATCGCGATTCATCGTGAAAATCTGCTCGCATTTAATAAAAATAGAAAATTACGCTCTTAATTATATATTATACTTAATACATGTGTGATGATAATATGATTTTAACGAAAAAAAAAAATAAAAGCATAGAAATACATTCGAGCTTGATAGAAACGGAAAATTAATTACGTTGATGGAAAATGATAATTATGCCAATTTAAAGTAACGAAGATGATCAAGATCCAGAGTAACATGTGAATGATAAAGAATCACGTGCGCGTTTTTCAAGCGGTTTTCTAAACGCAAATCGAGATCTCGCGCCATCATTTTCTACATCCACACGCGCGGTGGCAGCCCCTCGGAATGGAAACCGGCCGGGGGAAAAAGTAGGGAATGCGGCGCTCTAAATTCGTGACGTCAACTGGCAAGAACTTGGCCGTTTTAATTGGCTTAATGAGTTACGAGTTCGAGTCGCGAACAGCAACCTCCTAATATTCTAAATTATTCTAAGCACGATACTAGAAGGCAGTTTCTGTCGCTGACGTTATTCCCGCTGTCATGCACGGAGCTCCGTCGACACCTACGAAATCGTCCCACATGCGTACAACTTCCATGGGGCGACGTCGCCGTGAAATTTCCGCACGTTGAACGGCAGGCAAAACCGGTCGGTGACTCGACGAATATTTACGGGGGATAATATCGAGAGGCGTCGATTGTTTCAATCAATGATAAATCGATTACGACGCCGCGAGTTGAAATTAATATCTTTCTTCCGCCGACTGCTGGTTCTCATCCGCTCGTGTTTCTTCCTCCCCCCTCCCCCTCTTATCATAGATTACACGATACGTTACGGATTGACATGCGCGCATTTTCGACGCCGATCACGTATGCACGCCACATATACACGTGCAATTTTAAGGACCACCTGATGCCTCGAATCTGTGGTACACGCAAGGCATTCATATATTATTCGGGTAAATGTGCATTATTTTCTCGTGCCGTTTACCTGCCGACAAGTCGCAAAATTACTACCGATCAAGCACCTGCTGGCTATACTTCGCGATAAATACCGGGGCCTCTTCAATCGTAACGTGTTTCGCGAGGTATCCTTAACACGTTTAATGCCACGCAAATTCTTATTATAGTGATGGATATAATTCTGTAAATATAGTATAGCAAAATCAAATGCTTTTCACATATCAATAACATATTGTAGACTCTAATCTTCTTCATCTAATATTAATATACTAGACATACATATTACGTTCCACATACTTTAATGTTTTGCTATCCTATATAAAGACAAATATATCCTAAAATATTTCGAGTCGGATAATTATAAAATTAATAAATCTATCTTAAATCTTTCTAAATTAATTGGAATTTATGTGTTTTCAAATTCTATTCTATTTTTAATGTTATCAAGGAGAAGAGACGACAGATCGACGGATAGCTAAATCGACGACTATGGATTCCGATCGCCTCTCACTCCTTTCGAGAAACTGGAACCACGAAGGACAAGATTTATGTCGCTCGCCTCCGCAACAACTGCCTCTGAATCAAACCGAATCGCAGTTAAATCGATGCTCACCTTTAATTGGCGATAGCGCGAGCGGTAATGTACGATCTACGACATATCTGAGATCTCCTTCGCGGAATCACACCAATTTTATCTGGTGTCAATATTTTTAATGCGAGGAAAAACATTTGTGAAAAAAAAAAACATTCATAAATCAGAGGCCAAGCTGAGAGATAATTTTCTGATAATTCTTCTGACTTGGATTTATCCTCGGTATTATCTTACAGATTGATCAAACGATGGATTATAATATGCTGTCGTGAAGTAAGAAAAAGTAATAATAAAATCAATAATAAAATAAGAGATTATCGCAAAAATCGTCATTAAAAGCTTGGCCGATTTCATATCTTCCTTTCCAGTTTAAAATGAGGATCCCGTGTTTCTTACATTTGCATTGAATGAGATTTCTCCCATTAATGCGTGCAACGGAAAGCATTTTCTCGGATGCTCTCGCCGCAACAGTGTCATATAATTAAAACGCCATAAAGCCGATAGCTGCACATTGGGTCGGTACATAACCATTCGGATTATTCCGTAATTACGGGGAGAGCCGATTTAATCTCGCGAGGTACGCATCGCTAATAAATTCGTTTCGAGCACTTCGGGCGGGAAGGAGCGGGTCGAGATTCGCGAGCGATAGCGCGATCCCGAAGCATGCGGCGAGACATAACCAGGTGCGAGCCGCGGAACTATTAAATGGCTCTCCGTTAAGCGAAGAACGCGCGTAATACGCGCGCTTAGAGAAGCAATCCGCGTGCGGTAATTTAAACGCTAAATAGATAGATAGCTAAACGAAACGTGCGGTCACCGCGTGGTCGTTAATATCTTTTACGTCTCCATCGGAATTATCTGCGCGAACCTCTCGATGTACACTCACTCCAAGTCATTACTTTGAAGATTACCATTGACATTCGAAACTAAACGCTTCAGCGGAAACATGGAACGTGAAAAGTAATTGTTTCGCACCTCCCTCTCTTATAAATTTGAGCATTAAATATTATGCATTATGCTATCCTTAGGCATTACATATTTGTCAGCATTAAATATAGCGATGATAAAATGTATGTGATAATTCCACACACTTGATCAAACAATCAAAATAGCGAATGATTAAAATTGATAAAATATATGTGTGTATTAGAATCTTTATAAAATATCGTGAAAACTGGTCTGAAGCAATATTAATAATGTTGAAAATAAAAATTTATGCAAAAATTCTCATCTCAGTTTCGAAAGAATTTATACACTGTATCTTAATCTTGTTTACATATCGTATCTTGATATTTTCTGCATATCTTTTCACTCGAAAGCGATATCTTCTGATAATTTATACATGCATGTTGTGCGTTATTTTTTATTTGACGTATAATTATACCTACATTTTAAATTTTTATTTTATTATCCGATATTTCATATTATTAAACAAATTAAATCAATATAAAATGTTTTCCTATATATTTCCATAAGTAAGCGTCTGCTTTAATCAGACAATAATATAAAATCTGTTAGAATAATTCTTGTAATTCAAGTAAAATATGTGTTACCATTGTGTATTGACATAATTTCATAATTCTTTTTCGTGGCCAGAAGATTAACGTCATACGTTTAACCAAGTTTTTTTCGATAACACCACGTCACATCAATGTCCCATAATACCGCGTAAATAAAAAAACTGAGATTCACGCTATAAATAAATCGATCAGTAAACGCACGTCATTCTAAACAACAGATCGTGTATCGACAACGTAAAAATACAATATGCGCACGGCAAAAAATTAACTTCGCATCTTCGTATATAAGGCACAGTGGTTGCATCCAATGCAGAACGCACCTATTCACTACACACTGTACTCACCTACACGCGTGTGTGTTATCACGGACCGTCGCACGTGACTGGCATATGGACAAACGTTGTTAACTGGTCCGCACGTCGTTAGTCGAAAAACACGATTCGATATCTAGTCAATATTACACTATCAATAGTCACTGAACGATACCAACACGCTCGATACGCGCAACAGCAGCGCGATCTCCGACGCTCAGGACGCGAGTGCGTGCCACGATCGAGCGTGCACGCACGATCACTATTCAAGGATCACCAGGTGACACCGATCGGCCCAATGTTGCGCGCTACTGATTCTATTTTCATCGTGGCTATCGTTCTGCACTGAAATTTTACGATTCCAACAATGGTGAAATTTCTCGTCGGTTAGATTTTTTTTCATCAAAAATTGTTAAAAACTCGAATAACTTTTTATAGTTTCATCAATGCATTTATCTTCCTAAATTTTATGGTAAAAAAATTTTATACATTCTTTCATATTTATTTATCAAAACAAGAATTTAGCGCACTGTGTTTTTTCTTTTGTTTTTCTTTAAAAATTTAATCGAAAAATCAAATTGACAAGCGCTAACTTTGATGTAATAAAACAAAAAAAGCTCATTTTTTCTCTCACATTTATGATTTTTAATTAAGGTTTAATTATTAGTTACATGTATGTTTGATTAAAAATTTCGAATTTTTAATCGAAAATTATTAAAAGCTTTCGATTGCATGATACCATGATAAACTGTAAAGTTTTAAAAATATTACATAATATATCGTTATTACTGATTTTTTTGCGAGTTTTATCTTTTCTCTCGCGAATATCAGACTGCAATCGAATTCAGATTCAAGGCCCTGTCGATATCGCCAAGTTTACACTGACCTGACGGTATATGGGGATACCGCGGCGTATCGATCGCCACGCGGACGACTAATGTTTATACATGATATTGCAAAGTGGATAATGAAGTATGATTACACGTCAAAGATCACTGCGGCCTTGAATGCGCGAGATCTCCGCGAACAACACGATGCACATTTATACACACCTGACACGTTAAACGCCGGGGATGTGCATAAAGTCGCGGGACGGACTCAAATCATCGCCGTTGTCGTTATCATCGAGGCGCGTTATTAATTTTTCCGAACGCCGAACGCAATCGCCGCGGCCGTAAATCACCGTTTAACGACCGTGCGCTCCGAGATCGTCAATTCGCTCCGATCCGAGGCCGTTCACCACGGTTGTTTCACCAGTCGATTCTCAATTACGCGCGGAGAGGACCCGCGATTATTGCGGCCTTTGTGGCGTCCGCGCGCGAAACGCGTTTCTCCGCAGAGGATACGGCGGCTCTCTCGCCGCGAAACTGCAACCATAATGTGATTGAACCGCTACTACACGCTGCGCCGCGCCGCCCCGGAGCACGGACACGCGTGCACGTGCACGCGTGCGATACAGGCCTGGGACTGTCTGCGCCGTCTCGTTACTGACAGCTAGGCTGTGCCGCGCGCGCGGCGAGTGTTACGCGCGAGCGGAGAAACCGAGGAGAGAAATGCACGGGGCGCGGCATTCGCTCCGTTTCATCCTCCGGTGCTAATGCATATCACTAACGTGCTTGTAGTTTAGTTTGCCGGAGCGCGTGGCTATAACGTTACCTACCATCCCGCTTAATTGGACAATATCGCGAGACCTTGGCAGATAAACTAAATTGCCTCGCTTCAGTTTAACTGGCATTCAATTTGAGGTACCCACTTATTCAATAGATAAATAGTCAATATACGGATAGACAAGTTCTACAGGAACTAAAACGAGGAATTTTAGAAACGTACTAGAGACACGAGCTTCCCGCAAGTGCGGAGAACAATTCGAGAAAAAAACGACAGCGATATACGATACGCGAGAATTAATTTTAACAAGATATTGATGTAGCAAGTGGTAATAGTCAATGAAACAATGCTGGTGAGAACAAGAAAGCTAAATAACATATTAATGTAACATACATTATGGAAGCAGAGAAGCGTAATTTTGGCAATAAACATTAAATATTGAACGGCACTTTACAGAATCTGCGGAAAATTGGAAAAATCGAACATTATAACGGTGATAAAAGTGCGGGGTATTTTGGAATAATCATTCGCGTTTCATTTTCGCCGACTACCACGGCTGTTAAATCGAAAACCCGTAATTTTCAGATGGGTTCCGTGCCATCAATCGCACAAGATAAAGGTGGAGCGGCAGCCGCGTATCATCATACGCTAATGTACACACGCAACATAGGCCAATTCTCTTAATTTCCTCTTGCGTGAAGATATTTGCTAAGCCGACGTTTGAAAACAGAGGTTGCGCTGTTTCGATATGAACGGTCCTTGGTATTCCGTCAGACGCGTCCTTGAAAGCTCGCTATTTTGCACCTCGCTAATGAATACTGTATACGCAAATCTCTTTTAATTGGATCGTCGCGCAATGCGCAAAAATAATTTTCGATCGCCGGACAACACGTTCGGCCATATCATTTAAATATACATGATCGCAGACTCCGCAGTCCAATCTTCCAGCGTTATTATTTATTTAAGTAGGCTTAAATTTGACAATCCCCCGCTCGCTTCTGAATTATTCAATTTTTTTTTTAAGCAAGACGTTAATAAACGTGTGCTATATAAATTACAACTTCTCACGTAGAATTAATTATTGACTCGCCTCTTTCATATTCTCGAATTAAATAAACTAACAGACATATCCTTCGCTGCGATTCGTGGCGGAAGTTAAGTCAAGAGAACCCATTCGAAATGGCAGGCCATTAAGCGCGAAGCGCTTGAATCAGACAGCCCACATGAGAAAATCCTTGTTGCTCTCTTCGAGCTTCATAATTATAATGTCTGTCGGCCTCGAACGCCACATCGCGCTTTGCTTATCGTTTCCCCTTTAATTAACTCAGCACAGCATCTGTCTTCGGACAAATCAATAAACATTTATAGTAAATAACGCGTTCTCCGTGAATCATCGATCATGCGGTTTCGCGAGCATAGGTGAATTGTCTGAAAAGTCCCTCTCGAATCGCCAGCGGGGAAAAGATCGCTTTTTTCCCTCGTAATCATCTCCTTCCTGGAACCGGCAAAGACGTCGACCCGGTTGCGCGTTTCTGCAAATTAATTCCGCGAAAAATGTCCCGTAAAATCGAGTATTTAGTAGCCGGTGACATCATGAATCCAATTATATCAGCCACTGGAAATTCTCCTTGCTGGACAGTGAAAGTATATACCCCACTCAAAACGGCCATAATATTACTATTGAAATCTCGAAATGTATGCCACTCATATTTATAATTGCCCGGCATTTTATTTACGTAAATGCACGTCACGCAACTTATTGCATACAGCTTCCGTTTTACCGCAATTCATTTACTTGCGAAATTCCTTCGTATCTTGGATTGTAATATTTCTTATAATTTTAAAGTTTAATATTAAATACGAGATTATCGAATAATAATTTAATATAGAGAGATATTAATAATTATTTAATTTTTAAATCTCGATATTGCAATATTTTACGTATAATCATATATAATATTTCTAATCTTTGCTACTGACTCGCATGCAATAAATTCTATCCTCTAAAAAGTCGATCACATTTTTCTGGGATTATACAAATTATGACTTCCCATAATAGCGTGACAGCTAGATTTTTTTCGTTTAATTGTCGTCATGATGAGAATATATTGGGACGAGTTCGTTTATACCAGTTTCACGATCACTGATTGAGCCCAAGAAAAGGACGGTAAAGGGCGGGCAGACTTTGTGCTTATCGTGGCTGTTAGTTAAATCGTATTTTATGAGGTATCGAAGACGCCAATCGTATTATCGACGTAAGTAGCAAGGACTTAATTCTCGGGAAAATAAAATTTCACGACAGACGCCGATAAGACTGCGGCAGAACGACACGGCTTGGATTTATTCGCGAGCTTCGACTCGCAAACGCCTTGCCTACGCATAAACGGATTCGAGATCGTCAATTCATCCTCTCGCGGCTGTTATTAGCGGTGAAGAGTTAATTACGATGTTTAACTAGCACTTTCACCCAGCCGATGTCTACAAGCTAGACGTTTGCATCGACAGAGACGTAGTCGTTAATCACTGATCACGCCAATTCCATTTGAGATTTGTCACTTCTTGTATGAAAAATTACTCCTTAATAACATTGACAGGACAATCGACGATAAATTTAATCAAGCTTGTAATTTAAATTATAAATAATATTCACGATCACATTTTAAGTAATAAATATCATAAATAAATTCGAAAAAAGGTAAATTTGAAAGATCAAGTTCGAAATTTAACATAATTTTTTCTACTGTAATACTCTTACAAAAAGTAACAGTCTTTCGAAATGTATTTTATAAGCAAATCGAAAATCAATTACAAAAATATATATATAAATAACAAAAAAATTTTTAATTTCAGTCGTTTATACCTAGACTATGTTAGAATCGGTTCAATTTTCAGGGAAGGGATAATTCACCTCCCCGATAAAGTTATCACTATTTTACTTCGGGCAAGTCTAAGGATGACGCAGTAGGGGCAATCGACTATAACGACGTCGTTACGATCTACCCTAGATGATAGAGATTTTTGCGTCGGCTGGAATCGATAAAGCATCGCGGTGACAGCGGGCTATCAATGATTTGCAAATGTCCCCGTTTATCGGAACCCGCGTGTTATCACACCATGGTACACCGTTAGACCGATTAACCACCGGTGCCGGGCTCCGTACGAAAGTATTAATCACGTCGAGCCGATCGTCGACCGAGAATAACCGCGCGATTATTTACGATGCGCGTGTAGGAACCAGTTTACTTCACGGTTATGGGAATGATAAACGCGCTCCAGATCGGCCGGCCTTTTGGAATCCCACTTTCGTTTGCGCGCAACGAAGGGCTCGGCCTCCTTCCTCATCCTTTAACGTCTCGCGGCGCCCATTGTGTTTCATCTTGCGTTCCCCGAGAGGGCACTCTATCTTTCCATGCTATTTTATTGGATTCGAGCCTGTTGACAGCTTCCACGGCAGAGATTTAACGCTTAAATATTTACCTTTTTTAAAGCCACGAGGAGAATATTTTTCTCATCGTAATAGAATGAAGAAGGAGAAACTGATAAAGAAAAGCTCCAAGTTAGACATACAAAGTAATCGTTTCCTGTTGATAAAGTAGCGATAAGGTAGCGCTGTACGGTACAGTTATTAAATACGATTGGCGCAATTCCTCGCAATCTAGCAGTTTCATCAGAGAAACCGCAATACCCGCGCCGACGACGAAAAGTAACAAAGCGCACGATCGAGGCGCTACACAATAGCTAGGAACGATCCACGTAATCAGCCGCCTGTCTCCTTACCATTACTTCGTTCGAGAAATCTTCGTATCTCTCCTTTACACGAATAAATCGCTGTAGTAAAGAGGATGGAAAAAATTTCAACAAAAGGAGAATTTATTCGCGAAAAAAGGAGATTTCACTATAACTGAGAAAGAAGCTATTACTTGATGTGAAAGCGATCAAGTTTCTCAATGATAATAAACCGTTTGATATTAAAGCAGAATGTGTCAATGTTGAAAATTTTTATATCGCAGTTGGAGTCGTCAAATAAAATAATATAATTTAATGCATTCGCGAAGAAGTCAGTAAGAGATTTCGAAGCGTGTCACGCCGTTTTTCGTTTTGAGATACCAAAGGAAGACATCACTCGCGAAACAACCGCCGCGACGATTTTTCCCGCATGAAACGCGAAGGTATACGCTGCTCTTTGCGACCTGGCGACTGGGATCGGACAACGATCGAGAGCCGTATGATCTCTCTTCTACAAGAGCCACAGCACGTTTCTTGCCAGGAGCCAAGAAACGACAAGTTGCCGTATTAGGACAGGCAACGGCGCTACCGTCGTCAATAGAATTCCGAATGAGCTTATTGAGAGTCTCGTTTTTTCCACGATTGCTTGTTATGAAACCACCATCGCCTGTTGCTATCGTTGCTGCCTACTGCAGCATAAAAATGCTGATTTTGTAGGAGAAACGTTAGAAAAAATATCATAAATCTATCGTCGTTCTTGTAATAACGGATAACGTTATTTCTTGGTACGCAAGTTTGCTAAACTGAGTTTCCGTTTTTATTTTTCAAAGTATGATTTTTGTTCGATAATTAGTTATATATATTACTCACATTAATTATAACTCTTCATCATTTAAAAAGAGTTACTTTTCCAATACCCATATTTTATCAAGTAGTTCTTATATTATTGAATATTATTAAAAAGTTCTTATATTATTGAAGAAATATACTTAACAGGATTAATATTAATACTTTTAATTTTTAATTTTTAATATTTCTAACAAATTACTTTAGCTCGCTCGTACGTGATTTAATTCTATTTTCCATGAAGTATCTTGTAAGTACAGGAGGGAGAAAAGGGTTTCTATAGGGTCACGTACATCCGTATACGTGATAGAAGGATTCGAGACTACAAGAATATGTAGAAAGGTCATGCGGTCCATGTAATTCGTCGATATTTTTGCAACCACTTCCGATAAACATATCGCCTATCATTTGTATTATTTATATTATCGGTACTGCTTGCGGTTGTTGTACATATTTTATATTCTTAATAATCACCTACACCGCCAACTCGCGTATGTTACGTGAATTTATACGAACGAAATACAAGATTCTTGTGCCATTTAAACCCGTAAAACTATAGGTATTATAAAATGTAATTTTACGACGGGAGCCGAGGATTATTTAAGTTACAAAGTAGACATGCAAAAAAGCAACCGTAATATTTTATCCGCTTTGGGCGCGACCACGAGGCGAGAGCAACTTTAAAACCACGAAAGGAGTGTTCCGATTCTTTTTTAATTCTTGAATTACGATTCTACAGTTCCTCGTATTTTATTCTCGCTAATCAAAGTTGCCCATGGAAGTTACGATACAGTAGAGTCACAAAGCGACTAACCGACCGAATCACGTATCCGCCTCGTGTCGTCCTATGAAAAACGACGTAGGGGATGTACTACGTCCTGAAATTTTCGGTACCGGAGCAGGACCAGCCGCGCCCAGGGGGACCACGAGCAGAACATAAAAGCAGCAGTAAAGTTCGGTTTCTGGCTTGTCTCTGCACGATAATATCATGACTCTGAATCGCTTCTTCGTGAGATTTACCACCACTGCCGAAAAAAGAAAGAAAAAAAAATCGCGACAAGCATAGAACACCAGAAAAAAATTATCGCGATAATTGATCGAGATGATATTTAAGACCTCGTCGTTTTACATCAAATATTCGAGTGATATTATTACATTTAAATATTGAATCATGAATTATACATAAAGAATTAAATGTGATTCGTCAGAAGATATCAACTTAAAATAAAATCGATAAAATCGAAATAAGCTCGAATGAACCGTCTCGATAAATTAGCTTAAACTGCTAATCAGAATTAGCGAATGGGCTCATGTCGGATTTGATTAGCACGAGATTATATTGGCGAAGCTCAGTTGTTCCGAAGAGGCTAGTCTGCATAAAGCAAAAAGAAAGAACATGACGAGTTTCGAATTAAGGAAGAAAGGAGAGAAGGTTTGCGAGGCGAAAGAGTATCGGACCAGGCAAAAAAGAACGAAGAAGGGTAAAGACAGAAAGAATTAAGAAGAAAAAGAAGGAGAAACGGAGGGAGCCACGAAATATAAAAAGACGGGAGTCGCATTGAGAGAGTATCGCCATTATTCGTCTTTCCTCTCGTTGTCCCCGCTATTGCCTTGCATTATTTATTGGCCCTTGGTGCATTATCTCGCGCAAGGGTCTCGATACAATTCGGCCTTCGCGGTCTCAAAGTTATCGTGCAGGAGGAAGTGGACCGGTCAGACGCATCGATGCTGTATTTGCGATAATCGTCCCGTTTCCTCCCCCTAATTTCCTGCCTATCGCGATTCATCTACATCGATACTATCAACCGTAAAGAGTACACATAAATTTATAGTATGTGCATACAATAAAGATTCCTCACTGTTTAAAGTTAACAAGCTGAAATCTGGAGAAATAAATAAACCTATGTCCAATTTCACGTTTAGTGGTGCCGGCAATTCGCAATTATTCAAGATGCACCCGACAGCATACCTGTACATCCTATAAATCGTTTCATTTCACGGACTTTTCCGAGATATTTATCCGTCGCCAACATTCCGATCTCAGCGCGATTCGAACTCGTGTCCTGCATCTCAAAACGGATCCTTATTATGCGCTTACGAAAGCTTACACGGCTGACGAGCCGTGAAAGAAAAGAAATTGGAAATATTCGCGCCGAGCAAAGAGGTCTCGAAGGTGCGCTCTCGTTGAAAATGTCGAAACATTCACGATCCCGACGCACATCAATGCGACCGCCTCATAAATAAACATTATCGACCGCGAGCCCATTTACTGAAAACTCGGAATTACAAACCGTGAAACGCATCGCGATAAACTACCGATATTTCACGCGTGTTCATCGATGTCTGCCGCATTCATAAACACGTCGGAGGGATCATGCGCAAGCTGTGTTGCAACGCGTACGAATTGTTTATCGAGAGAAACGTCACTTGCGATTGATACGGTTGTAACAAATATCCCGTCGAATTTAAACCTTTCTCTCTCGCGGCAAGATAATAATCCACAATCATCCATAATCGATTCCTCTGAATAATTGATGCTCTGCATAATCTCTCCAATTCAATTATCTAATCAGCGATTTCGAGAACATCGATTACCTTCTAACTGTAGTCTGATACTGTTGCTAGAGCTATTATTAGAAGTGAATGCTAATCAGAATAAAAAGGTAATTAACATTGATGAAACTACCCATAAGCGCTCTAATATGGATAAATCATTAATCTAGCAAGATTTCATAGCACGAGAGAAAATTAAGTACCCACAAATAGTGACGTTAACTTCTTTGCATAAATCATGTCTTTCATAATAATAAATGCGCATGAACTATAAACTCTTAGTTTTACTAAAGACATATTTTTAGATAGACCATTATTTTTCATTACTTTTTATTTTTCAGGCAAAAATAAACTGCCCGAATGTTAGTTCTTCAAATGTATGCCATCAAAGTTTTCTATATGCGAGAATAATTACATATTTTACAATTCATGCATAATACGGAATATAGATGTGATACTAGGAGACGACAATATACATATGGACTGTTTGTTAAAGTACGATTGTGAATTTCCTACGTCTGTACTTCAGCGAGTGTTACCGTCAACTAAATTCAGTATCCTGCTTTGCAAGTGGCAAGAGGCGGAAATAACAGTCGCTCGAATCGAAGGCTTAGTGTTATGTCCATTTTGCCATTTTGCATCGATATCACCACCCGAAGATAAGATTTTCAAATGCCTCAATCCGGAATACATAAAAGAATCTTGACGATAAGTGTAAGCCAAATATTATTGTTGCTATTTTTTTGTCATCATGATTTTCATGGTTATTTATCAAATTCTTTCGTAGTTATTATCAAATTCTGACTGAATTAAAATCTCAATGAATATATAATTATAAGTTTCAGAATGTACAAAATATTTATTTTATAGAATATTGTCTATTTTATTCTTAATTTGTATATCTCGTTCTTATTCTTCTTATGATCCTCCTTCTCTTAAAAAGGAGATGTAGAGATTTAATTGTCGCCACTTTTCCGCGATGCTGATTGATTCTCTCGCTTGGTTCACTTCGTACTGCGAGAGTAATTCGACGTCGTCTGTTCGCTTGTAATCACTATGAAGCGTCGCTCCGTGGTCTACGCGAATGATTAGTAAAGAGACAAGCTCCGTGGTTCAATCCCGGCCAGACCTAGTCTCGCGATTTAAAAAAAAATGTATGCACGAGCGAGACGAAAAATAAGCCGTCAATGTCCTAAAAACGCGTTGTCGACGCGTCGAAGAATATGGAGGAAGAACGCGAGATATCGACAAAAAAAAGAAAGAAAAAAAGAGTTAAAGGCTCTATAAGATATATAAAAGATTAAAGAGATTCATTCTCCTAAGAAAAAAGGAATCCTTGCCCCCAAAATGTGGAGACTTGGTATCACTTGATGGATAACACGAAGATATACACACATTCAGTATTATCCCTCAAGTGATCTGGATAACGCTGAATTTACCATGTATATTCCGTGTTATCCATCAAGTGATACTAGTCTCCACATTCATTTGGTGGCAAGGATTTCTTTTTTCTTAGGAGAATGAATCTCTTTATTCCTTTTTATATATCTTATAGAGCCTTTAACTCTTTTTTTTCGGACCACAGGTCCTTAAACCTTTTTCACTTTCAACAACCAGAAAGAGAACTGAATCTCTTTCAACTCACAGGAAAAATCGCGAGAGGCGATTTGATCTGGCCGGGATCGAACCACGGACCTTGTCTTTTTACCAATCATTCACGTAGATCACTGCGCCACGCGTCATGGCATGTATGAACTGCCGAAACTATCGTAATATACACATTTCCGCGATGATAGCTACTTTCGCAGTACGAAGTGAACCAAGCGAGAGAACCAATCAGCATCACGGAAAAGCGGCAACAATTAAATCTCTACATTTCCTTTTTTAAGAGAAGAGGAGGAGGAAAAGAAATATCTTGCTTTCACTTTTTCTCAAATATTTATGAAACTGTCAATTTTAAAAATGTAACATAAGAATAAATAAAATATAAATGTTTATGTCAATTTGCAATATATAGCTCGGATTCACGGGTTTGCTAACGATAAATTTAAATATTTGTGCAAATCAGTCGTTCGTACGAGGATCGACAGAAGTCGTAATCCAGCGTGGTCGTCGCGCCATCTCTTCTGCAATGAGCGAAAGGCTGGGTTACTTCCATCGCTCCATGGACAAGGAGAATGCCTGCCATCCTCGACGCTCTCATGGATGGTTCTCGGACATACGCGCAGGCGTCGCGCACATATAAATTCAAGAGAGCGATTCGAATAAAGTGCTCTTTACTACGGTGATAAATGTCTTCTAACATATATGTATTAAATATACATATAATATTTCATTTTTTTCATTTTTTCCACAATATTAATTTTCTTTTGATGCGCTTTATTGTTTTGAAAAAACTTACTCTTAATAAATGTTCCAATAATTCACGAGTAATTACGCAATTCAAAAATCTTTTAAAGAATCGAAAGCAGAAGAAAACTAAATTTATGCAGCAAAAACCATATGGTATTAAGTTATTATAATTATAAAATGTATCATTTTTCGATGATCGTACATATACCAAATATATTATTATTATTTATCATAAAAAGAGTAAGAATTTTAATGTTAATCATGTTTAAAAGTTTTAGCTATAACAATTTCAAGATATTAAAAAAATATTCAATGGAGGTTATATTCAATAAAAAGCAAACTCATGTTATTTGTCTTATCGCGAAACGCTCAGTTTCAAGTGTCTAGTCTAAGCATCAGTATATCGAGGCGTTAATACGATCTAAACGCCACCATATCGTGATAACACAAAATATTTTGTTAACTAGTCATACGATATAAATTTCAGACATTTTAGTTTTGTTGATAATCTTCTAAAAAATCTTGCTTTAGATAGAAATTTAATTATAAATAAATAAATGCAGAAATAAAAAAAAATATATATATATATAAAGATATTCGCAAAACCAAAGAGAGCGTAAATAATAAATTTTTAATTAACCGTATTTTCTGGGATTAGAATTGCAGATTATATACAATGTTATATTTTTGTTGGACAAATCGTTTATAAAGAGAGTTAATTATGCGTTTTATTAGACGAGGCGGCATGAGGTAAAGGTAAACGAGGAAGGAAGAGAACGTGCAGGAAAAAAAAGCAAGGAGGGTGATCTCCGTACGAGGATCTTCCCACACAGGATCACGACAAGATTACGTTGCAGGATTCTCCGCGAAAGGATCATATTGCCTTTGTGCGCTAGCACCCGTGCCATATGACCCCTCACGAACTCTCGGCCCCCGCTTTATAAAATCTACTGTATAAAATGGATCACAGTCGGAAGTCGAAGTACACCTCATGCGCGTTCATTGACAATTAAGAAGAAACAATTTAGTAAAACGAAACTTAAAAAGATATTTTTGTAATCGCAATTGTAAGAATAATTTCTACCGTGTATTTTGTTCACCCATTGATTCTCAATTATTATAAATAAATTTACTTAGATATACAACTGTTATAATGTTAGTTAAATTTGTGTTAACATATATTTATTGCGGCTATAAAATCGTGATTTTATACAACAACGCGACAAAGTGGTTGAAACGACAAAAATTATTTTCACGAATACTAAAATGTCCGTAGATTCTGTTTCAACCGGTCTAATTAGCTCATTGCTGCATATAAAATGATACATGAGACAGCGTATTTTTGAGGTACCAATCAAGCTGGTGAATGGGTTAAATCGCCGACGGAAACGCACGCGGTGCACTCAGCTTTTTTCATCGCGCGCTTACCGCGATACTTAAGTGGTAATCGTTGATGATTCGATTGGCCGCATCTCGGTTCTGGATGCGATATATGAGCGTGCATTCTGAGCAACGATTCCTCACAATCAGTTGAGAGGGTCAACGGCCGACTAAACCGAGTGTGCGACGCATATACGAAGCGGCCTGAACCCTGCCGCCACCGATTTCTTATTTAAATCACGGCCGAGCTCACAAATCACCGCTATCGCATCCCATTAGACAGCCCGGAATCTAATAAAATTCCTTCCTTCATCGTCCCGCGCCTCCCTATTGTATGCATGACTATTTCGGCCGTGATTGCGCGCACAATTTTTTCACCGGCTTGCCTTTGCCACTCGCGCACGACACCAAATATTTTTTAACGATGAGCGATGTCAAGCGTCACTCTGGCAACGCTACACTACCCCAATTACGCCTATTGTAGAATACGTTTTTTAATATCTAGTATTTTGTCATTATTTTCTATTATTCGTAAAAATTACACTGCATCACGTCACAATCGTTCATTAGTGTTTTATCTTAATAAGCTCAACAAATAATTTTGTGCCACATCGAGCGTATATTCTGTAGATCGTAACACAGTAAAAATATGCGACAATATAATTATTCTCCTTGATCTCTTACATTATAAGATAGTCGGCAACCGCCAGAAAAAGCAGTTTCGATGACATCAACGTGTCGCTGGTGGCTCAAGAATGTTGACATTAATGCTGTTTACTCAACGGAGTACAGATTGCCGTATTAATTATCGGTGATCGTCAGACTCGCCGTTCAGCGTAACCATTTTTCATAATTTAACGTTCGATTCGACCACGTCGCTCCGAGGGATTGAAATTTAAATTGTGCACCTTGCGTTCTCGAGAAAAAAAACGTTCGAAAAATGAGCAAAGAGTATCGTAAGCAAATATCAATATCTAAAGTATTTTTTTGCATATCATTCTTTCGCAGAAGGAAATAAGGAAATAATAAGCCTAAAAACCTCTTATATAATTTTTCACGATGTTTATGCTCGCGAATAAAGATTCATCAACAATTGAGAGCACGAAATATTTAAATTATGAACTTGTCGATGCTTTCGACTAAAATTCTTTCGTTTAATTAGTATCACGGGATAACTTCGTATCAGCTGCTCGGATCGAAATTTCTCATTAATGCCAACATTGCTCAATGCAATGACTGACGCTGAGACGTGTGACCAATTACGTTGAAAAGCACCGCTTATTAAGCACGGATTATAAGTCGCCGAGCAACGGTCAGTCGGGAGAAAAAAAGGTCGAGGCGAAGCAAGACATCAGGCGAGGCCAGAAATTCTTTCCTTGCGTCGACAGAAGTCGTACTTCGTGTCAATTACTGATTCCGCGTTTCCTCAATTACCACAACCAACAGCCGCGCAATTGTTCAGATCCACGTAAGAGCGTGAATAATCATTGTTGTGAACATTTGTGTTACTCGGTAATATTTCAAGCCGATCACACATAAGTGTTGCTTCTTTCCAACACAGACAAAAATGTAGTATAAAAATATAACGTATATTTATAAAAAAAAAAGAAACGAATTAAATATTCAATTTCGCGGACAGTAATATTAATAATATTCAGTGTTAAGTATATTATTATAAATTTATAGTATAATCTTACTTTATATTTATTCTTTTATTCTTTATCTAATTGCAGATTTATGTAGGGCTTCTGCCAAAATTAAGACAGTTATTAAACAGTTTTTTGTGCTACTGTTGTACCGTTAACGTTGCAAAATTACATTATGTTGTGCCGCGTACAAGAGAGATAGAGAGAGAGAGTTTCGTAATTAAATTAATAATTAAATTACAATGCAGTACTCGCGATCGTGTCGCGCGTATACATTCGCACGGGCACAAATAAAAATATTCACACAGACATCTTTCTGTGATATTCAGACGAGCGACCTCACGTGTCCGTGAAATGCTGCACGTGCATATGTACGAACGTCAGTATGCACGTGTATATACAAACGACGCGTAACGCACGTAACAGGGTTGGATTAATAACTGTGCCTGACGGGCATGCGAAACGGTCCAGAAAAAAAGATTAAGGTCCACGAGGTCTTAACAGCCGTCTAATTTAAATATGGAAACAAGAAATCAGTTTTGTAATAGTGGAGAGGTAAAATCGGTACTTTATCGGGGTTCTTCGAAGGTACCAATAAATATTTATGCGTAAAGAAATTTTGTTCTCGGATATCTTTCGTTCAAATTAAAAAATTAATTGAACGATTACTAGAAAAAAAATGTTATATCAAAAAGGATTCATGTAAAAGAAATACATATTTCGGAAGAAGCAGAAATAAAATTCTTGATAAATAAGTGAAATGCATAGACGGGCTTTTCTAACTTTCTCAACATTATACAAAATTTGGATTCTCATCTTCTAAACAAACGTTTCTGTCCAAGCATAGATTTTCCTAGAATGCGGCCCTGTACGGTACGTACGCGGGAGATCTTGTCGGATGCTCGTAAACCGGAGCTTTACTGCGTTTTGTATGCAGTATTTAACCCTGAATTTATATCCCGTCAGGGCTCATTTATACCGGGCGTCGTCGCGGCCGCCTTTAACGGTCGCGGTCCGTTGTTGTTGTATTCAGTAATGCGCGCAATTAGATAGTAATTAGCCGTGCCGCGGTCGGGCTCCACGTGGGCCTCGCGGGCCCGATGCGCCCGCGACGTGCAAGCGTTTTCCGAGCGAGCGCGGCGGGCAGTCACGCGCTCCGCTCAGGCCGCCCGCTTCGACCCCCGGGACGTTTTGAGAAACCATTTCTCTTTACAGCCGCTTTTTTCCGCGAGCGTCCTTTCGGCCCGTGGAATAAATCACGTCGCGTATAGCGCTTTCTGTTCTGTGGGAAACGTTTCGCGAGAAACAGCAGTCTATCCTTATGCAACGGAGCAAGTGTGAGGTAACACGCTCTGATGGGATAAAAATTTGAAAATACTAATCGATCGATAGCACAGTAAGTTTATACGCATCGCACTACGGCTTAAGAAACTGAAATCGAATTAAGATAACGTATAAAGATAAGAGAAAGATAGTGATGTTAAAAAAAAATAAAGATAATTATAGGTCTACTTTAAAGCTCTCAATAACTTAACTGGATATCTATTAATTGGATATAATTGCTTAATTGAGATTTAACTGAGATTTTGTACGTGATAACCGTAACTTGATAATAATAAAAATGAGATAAAACAGCATATATTATTAAGTAATACTATGAATACACGATGACAAGATAAACGATGAGCGAACTTAAAAGCAATTCTTTCTCTCCACCGACGTCCTCGGTTGTTACAGTCGGCTGTAATAATAGAATGCAGTCAGTGCCGTAAGTGAATTCCTTTCTCAATAAAAGCGCCTATAATTACCGCTCAAAGTGAGTATTAATCCGCACGTATCTCGCTGCCGCTTTCTACACTGGCGGAGCACGAGCGCAGACGTGGAACGTCGTGGAAAAAAGGGCGAGCACGACCAAAACAATCAGCATTACACTAATAGACGTAATTACCGGCTTTACAGATCGAGTCTGCCAACGACTATCCATCTTAGACGCACGAATGCAAAGCACGCCTTTGCGCGAAATTGCCGCGCAGCCATGCACGGATCAATGAATCATGCCGTGAATATTGCGTTCCAAAATCGAAAAATTCTACTTCCGTAAAAGAAACGACGCTTAAAAATGCATATTATATTTTCGGTTAAATCGTAATATATTCACGAGCCGGTGTAATTGTATCCTCGTCGGAAATGACTTTCTAAAATATGATAACTCGTTCCAATAAATCATTTCAAGATTTCATATTTCTTTTCTAATTAAATTCAAATAAATTCGCAATTCGATGAGTTGCATTTTTTCAAGCTTTTAAAAAAATTCTCTTTCTCTCTCTCTCTCTAAAAAAAACTTACGTGTCTCTATTAAAATTAAATTCTAATATATATTCTTGCTTCTTTGTTCACACTCTATACACGCCGACCGCAAGATGTTGCATTAACTTCGCGGTAAAGTGCAACTTAAGTCACGATACTGCATACCTTTGGCTTTCAAACCGTTCCGGTTGTGCATTGTCATAGACACTGCTTAGCCGACATACGCAAATGGCGTTTTCAAGACGCACCATTAGCCGCAATTATAATCGAGCATAAAAAACAATGGAATTGCGCGGAATGTAAACGAGTAATTCATAAGCAGCGGCGTTTATCTGCATAACTGCATATTTAGTTACATAACATGTTTCCTTGAAAACTTTTTTTTCCCTAAGAATTTTCCTGCACGCGATAAGCGCAGGCATGTACCATACGAACGCATATTTTACGCATCGGCTTCTCTAAAGCTGCTTTGTCGTTGATCCGATTATGCACGCCTCTATCGATGTAAGTAGCTGCTTCCCACGAATCTTTATCGACGGGAAGGCGTCAGCCTTTCAAGGAATTATGAGATCAACAAATCCCAAAAAGTATTGCGCAACCATAACTATGCGTGTAACGAAAATTCTATCAAAAGTTTCTTCTTAGCTATTTGAATTATTTATTTGCATGGCAATGATCTTGATAATGTAAGACGTCTCGTAGAGCGATACTCATTTTTAAAAACTACAATACAGAATTTAAAAAACAGAAGATTCAAATGTACATAATGAACTGTGTGATAAAAAATTTATAAAATTGGCATTACGAATTGTGTCATTGCAAATCTTATGTCACTTTAAATTCACGGACTTATTAAATTCATCTAAATCAATCTTCACAAAAGTGCACGTTGCGTGAAATTACAGCACGCGCGACTGGAGAAATAATGGCATCCGCAAAAACCGCAGTGAGTGGCAATTTATGGGAAGCATTAGCGCATCCTGTAATTTGTGTGTTTACCACGAATTCTTTTTCCCCGACGATCACCCGAGTGGCAACTTTATCGAGTGGACGGAGTTATCTAAGTGAAACGAGCGGTCGAGAAGTTAATTTGCCGCCGTACTTCACGGCCGAGCTGCCTCGAATGAAAACGGAATGAGCGTAGTGAATCAGCGTTGCTTAGCGCGAATCAGTGGATATCGCGCGAATCCGCGTCGTTTCCTCGGGCGACGCGACGCGACGCGACGCGACTTCTCCCGTCGCAGCCGCAATCGCGGCTCGCAGGTGGTGCTCGCGGGAACCGCTTGCACGGTGCGCAGCGAGGAGTATCGATACCTATCGATAATTCTAATGGCCATGCTCTGTCCGTGATTACGGGGGATCGACGACGAGTTACGGCCGCGGGCGCGTCGAGCGAGAGCAACGATCTTCCTCTCGCTCGGCCTGACGCAACGGCTTACCCTAAGTGCCCCCCCTGTCCCTCCCCGCGCTTTCGTAACACGGTAACGTGCGAAACGTGCCACAAATTGACCGATTGGAACTCGGCTAGTCAATATAACGGCTACCCATTGCCGATCGGTCGGTCGATCGGTCGGCCGCGATGTGGATGCGCAGCGGTCCGCGAATCGATCTCCGTGCACGTGTCTCGCCCCCGCCGAAACGCATTCCTGCCGCGGCGATTATGCGCATATCAATGTGAGACGTACTTTTGAAATTCGTCGCGTCGCCCTCCCTTTGACGGTCTGATCGACGCGGACGATTCGGAAATCTTCTCTCGCATCCAGATAGAATTATAATGGCGAGCGTCGGGCTCCGCGAGGGGGAAACGATTTCATTAAGCGGAGACGAGTCTGCGGTAGGCGAATCGGCCACAACGGTTTCTTATGCTTGATTGAACATCATTGAGACGGCAACGTTTGGATGTCTCGTTACGATTTAAGAAATGTTCTAGAGGGATAAAGTCGGCTCTCATTCAGTTTGAATGTAAATCGAAGTACAACTTTGCGTACGCGAATACATTATTGTTCTAAATGCAGCAATTAAAAGAAAAAGCATAAAATAAGAGACATAATTTTTTATATTGCGCTCTTTAGAGACTAGAGAGAGTGTTTTTAATTTCAAGCGCTACTCTGCAGCGCGGTAAGAGCTTTAAAATGAGGAATGTACTATAAATTCAACGTAATAGGCAATAAAGGCACTACTAAAAGAGCAATATTATCTTCGTACAAGCTATTACGCATTGCATGCACACGTTGCGTGGCGATATAATTTTATTAGACGCCGTGAGGCTGTATCGTGGGAAACACAGCGGAACGTTCACCAACAATACTTTCGAACTTGAGATGCACAAGGACGTTATTTCCCAAGATGCGCATCGCTCGGGGTCGCCCTTTTTTAACGCTCAAGGGCCGCTATTCATTAACCTGGCGCATCCTCTACTTCCTGATCCCCGATGTCGTAGCCAATTCCTGATCGCTCGTGGTCGATCTCATCTTTTCCCGTTTATCGGACCGGAGACTTAACGGTAATCGTTAATTACGAATCTTCGATCGCCATTGACGCGGACGCTGCGTTGATCTGGAAGCTACATTCGATATATCGAGCCGCGAGCAATCGGCGTATCTAATTAGGTAGCGACGATCCCTAACAGGGCGGAACAGTGGCAGCTGGTGATCGGATCTTGGACGTAATAATCAGGATTCCATTAGTCAAAATTCATAAGATAGAATTATTTTAGGTCTATGTTATTAACACATTAATTATATTAATACTATAAAAAAGATTGTTGTTCGCGGAGGCGAGTGTCGCGAAGGCGACGACATTTTGTTTGGCCAATTAATAAGTAATTAACCGTTTTGCGGTACTTGATCCATATCAACCGGGAATAAACTGGTCGCGTATCGCGATTTCGATAAAATAGGAAGAGAAATAATAATCTATCGCGCTTAATGGACTACCAATTAGAAATCGCTCATGCGCACGGAGCTAATTGCTATCCCAGCTGTAACGATGCCCGGACTTGCGAGTAATTACCGTCGGCAGAAATACCGCTCGTTCACCGATAACTCGTTGAATGCTGATGTATTGCGACACTTTATCGCGGCATAACGTACCGGTGACTCAACGTTCGCCGCATCAAAGATTCTCGACGAATTTCTTTGGCGAAAGTACGTTTATATGTAAGATCCAGCTTGAAAGTCCGCGATATCATACAATCGCGACGTGAGAGGTGTTTAAAAAAAAAATAGATATTTTCTCGGAGGGATGTCTGGGGCCTGTATTTATAGTCGTTGCACGAATCTCATATCGATAAATCAGATGAAATACTCGGAATAAAGTTTCATATCTTACGATACAGACGGATTCATAGTTATATTTTGATTAGAGATCAACTGAGAATATACTCAATAAATTGTAACAAGAGAACGATTATACCCGTTAAAATGTTATGAAATATTCCGCAATATTATGTATACGCGAGATAGAGGAAGATCTCACGTTATTAAATGTCCATGTTTCAAGTTGTTATAAGTCAAGTTATCGATAAACAAGAATAAGTTATGAAAAATTAGAATAGAACTAACTTATTTGTTATGAGAATGATGAGTCTGTTGCGCATACATCCATGCACATAAATAATTTATTATTCCCAATCGCTCTCTACACATGGAGCGAATTTCTAAATGGAATGAATAAATCGCGCGAAATATTCACTTCGATAAATAGCTAATACGTTTAGCTAATCGTTAGTTGCGATGGTTAATTAACAGCACAGTAGAAAATAATACTGTTTAGCATTTCTTGTGTGTGCCGCGATTGCTTTTCAATGGAATATAAGGAATGCTGTGCGTCGCTACCTACCGACACAAATTTCGGCATGCGGTACACATTCTGCAGATTAATTAGGACCAGTCGAACATTTTTAAACGAAAATATCGCTTGTATATTTCATAGAGAACCCTAGTGCTTAATCCCAAGGGAAAGTTGGCGCGATAATATATACCTTGGAAAGCGCGCGCGAATCACTACTATATTTTTCCTTCACGGTCCACGTATGGTCCGGCTGGAGAATTTAACGCTATCGTATGCCGAAGACTTGTCTCTCCCGGCGACACTATAGAAAATGAGCCCGCAGGAGCAAGAACGAGAGAGCACTTCGCTTATATAATCTCAAGAGTGACCCGCATAATTATTTGCAAATGCCGTACCGATATTGGTGCGGTGTCGGCGTATAAATTTTCGCCGGGCGTTAAGCGTGTCCGCGAGCTATAATCCGATCACATCGCTTTGCCCGGTTACACCGAGAGGAAAGTGATAGAGTGATATGTGTACATACATATGTGTCTCGGTCTCTTCCTACTTCTTTTCCTCTCTACTTTCATTCGCAACTTTTAATCTAGCTAAGGCACGATTATATGACATCCTCAATATCTTGTTATCTTTTTCCGCCTATTTCCGCCTTTTAACTTTTTTCTCTCTAATTTATTGCTCCGACAAAATAAAAATAATGGAATACGTGACAATTTTTTTTCTCTTTATTTTATGATTATTTAATCTCTTAATTTTAATGGCTTGATTACTTTTAACTTGTTTTTTTTTTTCTTATGCATTTACATTCTGAGATGCTTACTCTTGTATTTATCTTCTTTCTAATATATCCCGTGTGGTTAGGTTCCTGAATTCCTTTCTCACCGAGGTTTTTATAATTTATTTTCAGTCAGTTCTTTTATTTCTCAATGACGCATTGTATACCCTCTTGAGCGTTTGCTCTCCTCCTTTCTGTTTAGTTTTTAATATCAAGCCACATTCTCGATATATAAGAGAGGTGCGATCGAAGCGAGGAATTATTTATCGCGAAACAAGGAAGGAAAGTTATGGACAACTTACAAGTTACGAGGATGCCCGGAGACATTCCCGCTCGAGCGCGTACGATTTTAATAAGAAAAGACAACATATAACGCGTGCATTAAGCCACGTAAGTTTGTAAAGCTACTTAGTTGATGGTAACTTGAATGCAGCACGTATATCTTTCCAGCGATAACTATTCTTCGAGTAATCGTTACGTGAATATCAACCATACGTGCTAATTAATGCAATATTAATCAAATAAAAAATGAGTCACTATGATAGAGCGGTACCGCTGGAATAAAACCACAGACTTTGAGCTCTCTTGCATTTACATATTATTTATCTTGACGATATCGCTGTATTGAAGTATGAAAATAAAATCCTTTATAAAATACGAAAGAAAAACAGAACACGAAAATTTAAAAAATTCAAAAAATAACTTTAAAATGATAATTATCAATCGCAAAGTACCATTTTGCAAATTGTTATTTGAACACTCATTGCTTCACTTATTTTCCTAAGAAAGCGCAATTTTCTTCAAAAACTACATGATAAACATGTATCCAATAGAATTCACTCTCTGACGCGGTGCGTTTGCCACTTTCGAACATTTATCGATTCTCGCATCTAATTATTTTCCGCCTCGTAAGTATAAATCGACCCTATCTACCGTGACGCCGAGAGAAACGTGTCGAACACGAGAACGCGAGGCATCGTCTTATCGAACTGCTTTAAAGTTCTTGCATGTCCATGCACGCTTTTGTTGAAAGTAAAGAGAGAGAAAGGAGGGAGAGAGAAAGAGAAAGATGAGTAATTTTCGCATCTTAAACTATAAATGTATAAATCTTCCATCACTAAACATTTTGCAAATCATGGTATTAATTAAACCATAGACGTGATAGGCGATTCTTATCTTCTCATATTGACTCATACGTTACCCATAAATAATTTCGTCATGAAATAATTAGCAGATGGCTTGCCTTTATCTTACGAGATGTGAGGCGCCAGAGAGCCTCGATAAATAATAAGCAACAGTGTTACACTGGATAACCGAGTGTCTGGGTGGATGTGCATTTTAATGAAACGAAAATACGGCCCGTGCGAGGACCTCCGTAGTTCCACTTTTTCGCCCATTAACCTGACGCGCACAAGAGTACTGACCGCGTGATCGCGCGGATGAAGGTTGGTTACGTCACTCATAAAGTGTTACGGCCCGATTAACATCGTAACAAAAACACCGACGTGACTCCGCGACACACGTCGATTACTTGAGTAACAATATTAAAGCGTGACGTAAATCTGATACGGACTACGTCTTAATAAAATACATAAATCCTCGCGATCCCCGGAAAGCTACGCGTGATCGACAACGTTACACAATTTCAAATTGAGCTGTTGAGATATTTAATACACAATTGAATATATAACCATTGAATATAACAAAAATATGAAATATTTAACGTTAAAATTGATACAATCTCCCTAAAAATATTTAAAAGATTTCAATGTAAGACATAATTTCTCCCGTTTTTTTATGAAAAAAAAAGTCCAAATTTTCTCCAACAAGTAAATACAGAACTAATAATAATTTAAGACAATTGCTGATTCAAAATGCAGAATTATCGAGAGTAATCGTTACGCGTGCGGAGCCCCTCGTGTTTGCATTGCATACAAATATACCATCTCTTCCTTTATGTAACATTCCTTTGATTCGCCATAAATCGCAGAGTACGCGCGGGCGTCATTATTTACCAGTTGAACCGAGCGATAAAAGCCCTGGTCGGCGATAGCGCAACCGTGCAGTCGCAACGCGCGATTGCGACCGCATTGCAGACGTGTATTGCACGTCGACAAAGAGCATATATCGACCACGCACGCATGCAGTATACGATGCATCGAAATAGACTAGTGAGGTTTCGATAGGCGAACAGGTGGGCAGCGCGGGATTCTTGGCTCTGTGCTATCGGAGAAAAATCGCGGCCACGATAATCAAGAGCAACGTGACGTTGCCTTTTAGTGCTGCATCGTTTCTTGTTCGTAAACGCAATATTTGCATAAGTATTGACGTAAATTCGTTGATTTTAAATAAGATATTTCACTATCCTAGCACTAGTTGGATCAATAATAGATCTTATTATGATGCTTCATAAAAGAATTATTTTCTTCGGAGAAACATCATCGAACTGTAAAATAAAAATTAAATACGATTCAGGTAGGACTGAAATAATATGCGAACAAACGACCGGCACTTGCCAAGGTTTGTAACGGTAATAGATGACAGAATCTTGGCAAGTGATACTATTTAGCGAGCGAACACGATCAGCTAAATCACGTAAATGGATACACCTCGATTATCGTCGGATCGTTGGAAACTCGATACACATGACGCGACGAGCAGACGTACACCACTGCAATTTCCTTCTCTAGGTTCGCGGATTTATCGAGTCGGTGTTGATTACTTGAGATAATGTTAAATACTCAGAACTCTGATATGCGTTTTAATAACATACCCTCGTAATTAAGTACATCATATCTCTTCAAAAGATTATTCAAATATAATAGATTCTACGTCACAGGCATGAATAAATGGGTAATCAAAATCCATATATGTATAATTAAAAAAAAAACAAACTAGAGGTGCTAATAGATGAAATTTTTTGTTCATTTTTTTGGTGAATAAAAAACGATTGTTTATAAACAAATTGTGAACAGTTAAATATCATATGAATTTTGTAAAAATTCGTATTTCGAAATTTCAACTTTACAGATCTTGCTCTATTGAATGAATGAAAGTACTACAAAAATACTTGGTACCAAGCGCGCACTTTATAAGCATTATAAGCTAAAGTTTCTTTCGTTCTGTTTAATCGGTTGAAAACATCCGTGTCGCGTCATTTGATGAAGATTAAGTAATCTCTTGTCTACGTTGTAAGAACCGCGAATCTGTGAACTCACACGATGTTTATTAACCGCGCATGATATTTCTTCCCGCAGAGGCGGTCTCTGTAGCCTAAGCATGTAGGCGATTATAAGGTGGCGGTGCCGACGATGTTATGTCATCGCTGTAGCCACGCTAGCCTCTCATTTCATACCGTTACGTTACGTTTCCTCGGTACAGAGCTAATCTGTGTTACTCGCCCGTCCGTTGTGTACACCGCTTCTTGTTCTCCTCCTCACTAGCGAGGTTTATCTTTCAACGCGGCGTTATTCTCGCAAGCCAATTCACGGCTGTATATTCGCAAAAAAATATAGAAATGACTCTACAGTTTCCAGACGCCTGCTTGTAAATGTAGAAAACACGCTAAGCAAAGTAATAAAATTTTCGAGAAATTTGAAAGTAGAGAGAAAAGAAGATCTTCAGCTGACTCTCAGATATCTTATTTCACCTTAACAAAAATGTTTCCAAGAAAGTGATTTCAGCGATAAATAATTCTGGGAATATTATGCGTGAAATTATATTCGAGAGAGAATGTTTTGCATGTTATTTTTATTGCAAGAAGATCGATTCCAGAATGACGAATAAAACTATGTAAAACTAATTGAGAGAGCAATTAATGCTCTAGCAGTATGTTTTAAAATCTGCGTATAGTAATGGCATGTACGAAATTCTTTACGTTAAAAAGTATCGGTATGCACAGGCATGGGAGCTCGTTATCAGTTACCACCCACTGCTCGCATGCCCGTTTCATCCGCTCTCGCGGTGACAAGTGCGACGCGCAAACAAATTAACCGTCGGAACCGTCGGCGCGTCCGGCCGGCAACAAATTGGTGGTACAAAGCGGCCACAAAATGCGAGGATGCCGCTAAATGGATGTAATTTCGAGTTAACCACACGTTGGCTCGCATCTGCTTGCCACTGCCGCAGTTGTGATCGGCTTGCGTCGCAGCTGGCTAGAAAAAGAGAAGGCGAGGGTTGCACGCGGCCGGCAAAAGGGGGGCAAATTAATTTCGACGGCGCTGGCTCACGAGGTCGTTCACACCGAGACACCGAGAAAAAGCGACAACGATATCTGGAATACCCCGCGTACGAGAAGTTAGCAAAGGAGGATCGGCATGCGAGTTCTACGAACTGTCGTCAGTTTCGCGAATCTATTTAATAGAGTATAAGAAATACAGCAAAGAATACCACAGAACAGACAGAACTTAAAAAACTCAGGAATTTAAGTACCTTTCGTATGTAACTATTGTATGTTAATAATTTTATTCTTTAAGTATCTGTGCAGCTATGCGCATCATTTTGAGTCCAATTTACTTGCTCATACAATTTTGCAAATATATTGTAATCGATTGGACAGAGGGTGCATCCTTTTAAAAGGAACGAAATAAATACTGGCTGCAATAGCCTTGATTGTCATCTGGCACGAAAATTGTTTCCCGAATTAGATCCAAAAGGAAACAGCTGTCATACATATGGTTACTCAAGTAACAGTCATTGTCTATAACTTGCAATTCATACTTTCGCTTTGTCCCGTATGCGTTCATTGGCATTAAAATTTCTTATGCTTATTTATTTACTTATTGTTATTATATCTAGCTTCATCTATTTCAATGAAGTATTCATTCATGGAAATTGTTTTTGACCTATAAGTTATACCTATATGTTATTAGTCTGTACGTAGGAACAAAACCATTTCACGGAATTTATGCAGAAAGTGCTATAGTAACGATCATGTGTAACTATAAAAACGTTTGCAATCGGTCGATCATTCGTCATCGGAGACCGAATCGCTTTCATCGCAGCGGCGAAGCTGATTATGTCGCGACTCGACTTACAAATCCGCTCGGGCATTTCCATCTTATCAGCATTGCAAATTGATAATGCGCGAGGAACGATGCGGGACCGACCGGCGGAAGAAAAAACATTCATGCGACCCGCTGACCCCGCCTGGTTATTAACCCTTTCAACGCTGACTCTTCCGAACAAACGAAGCCGTCGCTGAATCATTAAATGGAACCGAAGTAAAGTTTTACATTTCTCGGCTACGAAATCTTTTAACACGTGAGTATTAAAAAAAAATTAATTATAAAACAGTGTATTTTACATCGATATTTATATTTGTGACATTTTGCAAAAATGTTAATAAATTCAAGTATTTTTAAAATTTTCAATAGCTTCTTCATATTTTTCGATTCGATCCAAGTCAAGGATGCTGGACACTTTCAATGAACCATCTAACGAACTACATTCAACGCTAGCGGAAGGTAGTTGCATTCTGTAGTCCTGCGGCAGGAACTGCATCCGATTTGCGTTAACGAGGTACGAATGCAACCGTTTTCGAGCGCCCATCCGACACGCCCAACCGGATGTACGGCAGTCCTACACTTCCACCCACACACGCGCATATCTTGTCCCCCACGTGCGTGCACCGTGCGTGCAACGTGCGAGCGAGCGAACGAGAGAGCGAGGGAGCGCGTATGTTCATTTTGCGGGGAATGACAGTACCTGGTCACATGGCCGAGAGATGAAAAGTGAAAGTATCCAAGGCTGGCACAAAGAAGTCATTGAGGAATTCGAGGGAACGATCGCCACGCGTGCATGAGCGACGTACACGCGAGAATTCCACATTTTTAACAAAATTAGGGAAAAAAATACGGAAAAAACTTGGATTGACAAACGATGATTATAATGTCGAAACAGCAATACGCACACGTAATGATACCGTGAACTTTTCTTTCAAATATTTTGAAATTATTCAAATATATATTTTTAATTAACTATACATATTTTGTTTATTTACTGACTGATATTTTATAAAATTTTCGAACGCTTTTATTGTTATGCTCATATAAATAATACGTTATTAATTTTTTGAAATCTTTACAATAAACATTTTAATTTGCATACGATAATTCCTTGTTCATTAATAATAACGTAAAAGTTTATTTTTTTCATCTCTCTGTCTCTCTTTCTCTATCATCTTCTTTTATGTTATAAAAAGTATTGATTACTTATATTGAAGTAAATATATCAATTGTTAATTATGTATCTTACAGTGAAAGTATTAAAAGCATTATTATTAATAAAGCTATTTTTAATCTCCTTCCTGTTACATTGTACCTGACAAAAATTAGTGTAGTGTTTAAGGGTTAATCGCGTGTGACTAAGGCATATATGCGAGTTTGTTCACCATGTTCCCACGGCGTTATCAAGACACTTTTCTCAGTCGCACGCGAGCGGGCAAGGCCACGTTTACTTTCGAGCAATGAAATCCTGATTTGGCCGCGTGAGCTACGCCGAACCGTTTTAACGGTGATATGCTAATTAGTAATCACGCACCAGGACCGGACGTCTACTAAAGAGCTAATTCTCGGTCACGGGTCTGGTAAGTTTACCGATCCTCGACGGTTCGTTATCCTAATTGGAAGATTCTTTTCAGATAAAGGCCATTTTTTAAAATCCCGAACGATTTAACTGCACTGTTGCTGCGGGCGTCTTGCCGCGTATTAATGTGTATTATCTGCTTGGCCCGGGCCGATCTGTCCTACAGAACGACGGTTGTGATCAAATTAAAAATATCACTAAGGATCACAACATATAAATTTTCTTTAATATTTAAGTTATCTTTCGGATTATATTTCATTAATATACTTGCCAATTTTATAAGTAAATTAATTATTCATAAAATTCATGCTCAACTTAGCATATAGGAATATTTATGTATAGGTACTATCATGCATTAATTTCAGAATACTTATAAAAAGGATAAATTTTTGTAAAAATTCATAACAATTTCACATGTATAATAAATATTTAATCTTCAATCATAATTAAATAATTCAATTTGTACTAAAAATATTAATTAATACATGTATAAAATATTGGTTTAATGTGGGCTGTTATTAAATTTGTAATTTTATAAGTGATCCACAAATTAATAGATGCTTTTCTGTAGCTTTAATTAATTATTAATGTATTAATATTCTTTTATATTTGGATTCCCGCTTCCTCGATTAGTAGCACGTGACATCACCCACGCCGCAAGTAATGTGTGCATCATTGTTGCAACGCGGACAATTAATCAAATATACATTGGCGATTCAAGTTCATGGAATGAGTCAGCTAGATTTTATTCCTAAGGGGAAAATATCACGCTCATGATTCGACCCGCCGAGTCGAGTCATTCGCGAGCCGAGAGCTTTTCACGTGTCGGTTCACGATCGACGCAGCGCGTGCACGGAGATTGCAATCTTCAAGGGAAAGGATGGGCAGCCTTGAGATTCCAACATAACATACAAGTTCGTATGCAAATAATGCCAAACTATCGAGACTTCGTCGGACACAGGTGCAGCCAATCTAAATTCACTACATTTGTCAAAGATTCTTTTAACAAAAATCAAAATAATTTCACGACTTTATTTAGAACATTTTTTATCGGCCACTCTTAATATGCAATAAAATATAATAAAGTTAAGAACTGTCTTACCAATAATGGACATTGCAATCTCCGGACAATTTATAATTAATAAAATATTAAGTGTGTTTCTTCAAATTCTAATTAATGAATATTAAAATGCGTATAGTAATGAAAGTAATAACGCGATTATTACATAAAGATGAAGTGGTAAGAAAGAACGCGGAAAGGCCACCTTCGAGACGAAGACCCCGAGCTATCAGAGAAAAAATTTCAGATCCTGACGATATCGGGAAGCCCCAAGATACTCCCAGCCGGATGCTATTCCGTATTCCAGCGTTCCCCTGCCCACTTCGTTTCCCTGTCGTCGCGGACAGACGCGGCATCCTGAGCCTGAGTTTACCCATTTTGCATCCGGAGATTTTATCGTGATTCACTCTGGCGCACGATTTATACGGCGATGCGTCGATACGCGGCGCATCAAGTGCAGGAGGTTCGCGTGATTGGCTGCGGGAAGCGACGTCTTGTATCCGCGACTCCGCCAGAACTTCTTCGAAAATTTATATGGATCTACCATCGATCTCTCGTAAACGCGCAAAGGTGAGAACAGTCTTCGCCGAAGCGCCCGTTGGGGTGAAATAAACCGGCTCCCTGCCGTTTACGTGTATTTTTCCAAGAGTCAGTACGCAGATTACTTCTAGCACGATTCCGGGAACGATTTATCGTTTTTATTTCTATAAAATTTGCCATGACTGCGAAATTCACGGAGCCGCTTTTAGCCTATCGATCAACTTGCTAAACGAATATGAAGTAGAAAGGATAATCATAAATTTGCCTGAATACCAATTAAGATAATATTACATCAAGAGAAACGTCAAATTAAAAATGCAAATTAGGAAGAAACGATTGGTAAATTACTTATATTAAGGTACGAGATATCGAGAGACGTCATAGATTGGCGGAAATATGCAAAAAAGAGAAATTCATGTTGTGTGGCCGAGCAAGTTTATTACAGTGTTAACATTTGTCTGTTGCGAGAAATTTTGTGACTACCTCGAGTATCGGCACAACGCTGATTTCAGCATATGTTCTCGCGCACGAATTGCCACGAACACTGGTACACGCGCGTGTCCGCCAGTAATTTAATACGAATAAACTTCTCGTACCCACGACGCAACAGTTTGTCATCGTGAATACGCAATTCCGTATGCAAAGCACAACCTATTTGTAAATTTATTGCATCTCCAACACCAAAACGTCCGAGAAGAATTCTTTTAAAAACGGTTGTAGTATAAAAAGATTAATATACGATAGATTTTGAAATACGTTGAAAAAATTTTGTTGCTCTTCGCACAAAACTTATTGCCTCACATATTTTATTAATATTAAGAATATTTAAGCATTTTTTATTAAGTGTCTTCAAAACAGTTATGAATTTCATGTATAATTTAAAAAAATGCACTTAGGAGTCCTGACGATGAAATTTTTTTTGTCCATTAAAAAATTTTTTTACTAAGTGGAAAATCAAATGCCATATCAATTTTGTAAAAATTCGCATTTTGTTAACTTCCCAGATCTTGTTATGTTATAGCATTTTAATATATTAAGTACTTACTTTTCACAGAGTATCTAACATATCACACAAATTGATAAATACATAATAAAAATAATTAGTGTTAAAAAAAATTAATATCTGAAAAATGTCTCTTTTAATCCTAAATTATATTCTAGTATAATTCTACTCGAATATCAAAATTATAACATATTCTCAGAAAGATAAATCTGGCTTGTGCGCGTATGCATTTTGAAATTTCAATCAATTTGACAAACGTTCGTCGTAGCCACGAATTTATTCCGCATTCGGACGTATCGTCTCACGAGCTCTCGTACGTGTTACGTTTAAGATCAGGAGATAGTTATGCAGATAGAAACGCTGCCGCGTGCGCCTGGTCGGGACGCTTGCACTTACGCTTGAGGTCGCTACATTCCGTTCTGATTATTATCCGCAACCTCAGGCAAGTCGTGGCATCGGCGTACCAAACGCGCTCCCTCGCACATGTGCGAAACGTGTTTGCATTAAACTGCCGTTTTAAACGCGTTATGACCGCTGCCCCGCGAACGAAACACCGGACGGACCGCGAATTGATACTTCTTAAAGTTGCCACAGATGCGAGCGATATTTCACGACAGTTCCAGAGCAGATTTTATTGTATCTGTTGAATATTTGATCTGCGATGAAATAGATGTCTAAATTTTACTGAAGAAAATTTTATAAAAGTCGAACTTCAACTCAGAAAGCCATTTATTTCACAATTTTTTAAAAATAATTTTAAAATAACATAATAAGGGACTAATTAAATGTTTATTCTAAGAAAATATTTTCATTAAAGATTCATAAAAACAGTGACTTCTATTACGTCTATGGGAAATTTGCCAATAAATATTTAGATCTCGATATCAAGGAATTTGTGCGTGTTATTATTTAATGATTGCACGAATGTGAGGAAATGTTTGCGGTTAACACTCGACGGTTAAATGATCTTACAAATATTTTTCGCTGTCAGTAGGTTGTAGAAAGTGATCTCACAATCTAGTGGTCCTCGATCAAGACACAATTTTATGCTCTGGAAATATGTGTGGGCGTCGATACACGAAATTTACATTTGATTTCTATACCGATCAACTCAAATACCAAGTATGACTAGTGTCTATTTTAGGTACACGTCATCGAATGATATCATCGAAAGAATGCGTCTGTTCGCTTCGGTGATCTAGATAAATGACCGAGGACAGAGAAAAAAATAAGTTCATATCTTGTTTGCTTTGTTAGACCTGAGATCCTGCATGATTTTATATGACACTCATATCTCACGTCACAATAGTAAAAATGAAGATCTGCGGGCTAACAGAAATATATATGTATATGCAATCAAGGTCCAAGAAGTTAGAAGGATATGAATAAAAATGACTGCAATAAATATAATTTAAAATATTCAGCTTCGGCTTTATAACTCTCGGTGGAGATAAAAAAATAATTCTAACTTGATAGCAATGGCATAAAAAAAATCTGTTTCATTATATAACGAAGATGGTCAACCGATTATTTTTATTGGAGTATGTCATATTTTGTAATATTGTTGTTCGAGTAATTACAAATAAACGCATGTGTTTCACGATTCTAGAGAGTTCACCTTGCGTGCAGAGAAACCGGATGTATGGAAGATTATACTGATTCAGGAATTTGCACTTATATCGCTATAAACACGATGACGGCTCGGCCGCTAAATTTGGCGCACATTTACGGACTTGAGACGCAAAACAAGTTTCCACGGGGTTTGGTTGCCGCCGGTATACTCCGATTAAATCAATCGTTTCTCTCATAAACACTCGAAAGAGGAAGTCAGATCCTGTTTAACCTAAACCTTGAAAAGTTTCAAGCCTGACCCACTAATTATAAATAATAAAGTATCACTACGGCTACTTTGCACTCTTCGATTTACCTAATTCTTTTATTTTCTATAAATCTTTAACCTGAATCACAATCAATAAAATGATTAAATAAATTTAATGAGATTTTGAACTATTAGCGAAGAATTTGTTATTTGTTGCAACGATAAATTGCCAATTTCGATTCGGCCGTCTGAAACAGTCGCCATATGATTGCGCGCGACCCAGTATTATTACTCAAGTGCTTCTTCCAAATTTAACCTTCAATAGGACCATGGTCTACATTCTTAATGTCCGAGCGCATTAAGACGATTCAGGCTACTCCAAAAAGCAGACACGCATCCGTAGAGGTCAAGGATCGCAGACGCAATCGGATGGGAGTGACGTGCGGCTTCTTCTATCCCTCTAGTTAATAAACGCCCGCCAGTTCACACGGTCAGAGAAAGCAGCAAAAAAGTATGCGCGCGGAAAGGGAGTGCAAAAAAATTTATGGGCGGGGAAGATCGTTTGTGTCATCTGCTTTTCGGCTTGGGAGAATATCGAGCATCGTGCTCCCTCGCTCGAAACGTTACATTCAACATTGCATTGCGAGATATGTGTATTAATTGCGTCATTAGCTCTCTTAACGAGATTATACAAGAGTAAAAATATCGCAGTAAATAATAAAAACAAAATATCTAACCTACATTGCGTCTGCAGAACTGTTAATTACGCAAGATGTGAGAAGAATTGAAATAAATGTATATAATCACAACAGACTTGACTAAAGGAACATAATAGAAATTAATCAACACTAGGAAATTACAATTCAACATTAAGCACGAATGGATTCATCAGTGACACGTTTTAGATATTGTTTTTATCAATCATTGTACATAGAGGGAAACGATACGCAAACGGATCTATGGGACCCTTGAAGCTCAGATCACTCGTTAGCCGATAAGTGGTCAATCATTCATCTGGAAACGATATTGAGTCCCGATTACATCGCGGCTATAAGTTTCTCGTAAAGACCACGTTAAGGTATACCGTGCCGACCAGTAGCAGCACTCGCAGGCACTATCTGAGAAATAGTAGGAGGCTGAGAGGCGACTTCCGCACCAACTAGTTTTAACGATGAGCCATCGGCCGCCACCTTTCCTTATCCCTCCCGTGGTACGACGGCAACTCTTCTTATTTGTTTGCGCTGCATCGACATGCACCGATGCACTCACGATGCACCGGTGCGCGCCAAAGGACGACGCGGAACCGACGCGCGCACGCACGCACGCATGCTCGCACGCCCGATCAAAATCAGCGAGCGCGTCGCAGGCGAACGACGAAAACACAGTCTGCGGCACAGCGGCTGATAATCGAATTCACGAGACAAACGGAAATGCAAAACGCGCTTCATGAATTTTTCAGCTCGCGATCCCACGCACGGCTTAGATCGTTTAAAATCTACTCGAGCTGTTAAATTAATCAGTTTAATCTATGAATGATCAGAACTTATTTTTAGACCAGTAGCACATTGAGAAAGTTATGTTGACAGAGAAACCCTGTCGTTAACGGTCAATGATTTTATGGTTAATATTATTTGCATATTTAGTATGCAGATATGCGTTGTTACACGATAAAAATGTTATTGTACGTTATTTATGTGGAGTTAATATATCATTAGAATACGGACGATAGAAATTCCACTCTAAGCTCTAAACAGATTTTCCAAGTGTATCCACTAACAGCTAATGAATATTTAAACCAGTCACATGGGAATGTAATGGTGACACCTGTAACCAAACGCGCCTTACGCGAATTCGCAAACAAGAACCGGTTCGTACTCCCGGGTGCCATTGGTGTCGTTTAGTTAGGTAAAGTCTCTAAAACAGATGTATAAACATCGGACCAGGAAGGGAATACGGAAAAACAAGCAACGCGGGGGCAAAGAAACGACTCGGGACTTGTTTCGGGATTTCACGATCGTCGACATCGTGGCTAATTTGTCGCGACATGCCTCGCCGTTGGCGATCGACGAGACGATCGATAAGGCCGATGATCGATTTTATTGTGCTGCTAAATGAGTAGTGTTATGGCACGCTAAATGATACATCGAGAAGGATGTACCGAGTTGCGAGGCCGCGGGACGGCTTTCCGCGTTGTGTGTACATTAAACAAGGCACGCGTGATTTAGATCGCATCAAACAACTTTAATTAAGAAAGACGAGAAATTTATCCGGCCGTCGCGCTCGGCCCATCGTCCGGGAGAAATTATTCGCTCTTACGATGATCTGTTCGATAATGAAAAATATTATGGGCGCGAGCTCACGGCGCGATTCCTTTCACCGCTCGAATCTTCCGTTTCGGGCCTAAGAAGTCGAGGAATCGAGTCACTTCCACGGAATCAGAATCGATTATCGTAAAGAGAAAGTGGGCGTCGATTCACTCTCGACCTTTTTAAATCAGCGCCGATCTTCGTCTTCTTCATTCAAAGATCCGGTCGTATAAACGCGATTACGTGAAACGTTGGAACCTTTCACGATTCGTACAAACATGCTTTTAATAGCGAAATTGCAAAACAGCGTGTCGAATCGCGCGGGGATAAAGATAGAACGAGTGGTACTTTTGAATGCGAGTGATATGTATACGATGATTAATCATACCCGCAGGCACAGCGCGAGATTTCAAATACGATTATCTTCTTAACGTTTACATCAGATTTTATACAATGTGATATGTCAGAAGATTTAATTATGAAACAAAGATATCAAACTAAAAGATCTTATAAACGCCGAAAAAAATGTAGGAAAATCCTTATACTATCTATTATAATTATCTATTGAAATGTGTTCCCTCTAATAGAATTTCCGACTAATATCTCTATTAATGTCATAGGTAGTTCAATATAATCACGTTTTAACAGTAATTTAATTTATTAATTAAAGAATCTGATATGTTGTAAAAATATCAGATTTTATGTTTCGCTTTATACGCGGTTTTTTTTTATAATATTGCTCAATAATTGTAAAATTCTTCGCTTTCTTAAGACTGGTTTTATATATCTCGCAATATCTCGCAACTAAATGCTAGAAATGTAAAAGATAAAAATTCACTTACCTTAACCTTGGCGAGATACAGCTCCAGTTCCCTGTACGGATCCATCTCCGCTGTTTTCTCACTTGTCACCTTGTCATTTTCGTCACTTTGCACAAGCTTCAACCGATTCGGCATCTTCGCAACAGTCGAGCCATTTTGCAGACGACCACCACCTTTCTGCATAGTCTCCATACTCTCACGGTCACCTCGATGATCTTACACGCATTTTCTCGTGCATCTGCAACATCACACAAACAATATAAATTAGTATAAACAGTAAAGATTAAAATATAAATAAATTTATTTATCGCGTGAATAACACTTTCGACACTTTATCGATTCGTTTGGCAATAAAGCATATTATGAATTGAAAAAAATGTTAATTATGCTTTAATAACGAACGAATAAATCAATAGAGAAATCACAACGTTTGTTGTGCTCAAATGAGAACGAGAAAAGAGGTAGAAGGCCAAAAAGGATCTATGGGCGTATTCTGGCAAAGGTATTATATATAATTAGCCTTGCCGTGACTCACTGTGACCGCTGCGACGCGCGGTCTATATAACCTGGGCTTGTCAAATACTTGAAAAGGGTAAAATAAATGACCACCTGCGCTGTTATGATTGCATTTGGCTAAATTTAACAGTCGCACTAGCGTTAGTCACCGGAGCTAATTATATTCCACGTAGATTAGCCGTGCCGTCCGCACGTGTGGCTAATCTGAAATCACTTTGTATCCAATTCCCTACTACACGAAATTGTGTCGTGTTGCCGTCGTTCGCAACAATCTGTGCACGCGGTCGTTCTCTGTAGACCAGAAACATTTTCTTTTAAACAGAAAATTTTGAGAAATCTGACAAATTTTATTGCATTTATAATTTTTACCTCATACACATTATTTTTTTGTACGCAATTTTTAGGATCAGTCGTTAACTCGTGAATATATAAAAGAAATTTTTGATAAGTCGCGATAAAAGCAATCTGCCTAAATGTTCACGTTATAGGCCATAATTTATACAATTAATAATAAATATTATCTGACAACTGCAATGATTTTACAAGTTAAACGTTTTGTTAACTTTCTATAAATGTTGATATATTAGTGACAAGTGCTATAAAAATTCTAGATAAAAATTCTCTCTTCTAAAAATTTGTACGGACAAGCCGTCGATGCAAGGCGACATAAGGGGCGTGTGAAGCACTATAAAATGCAATAGTGGAATAATTTCTCTAATTTTATTCAGCTATGGCAGAGACATGGCAGCGATGGATTGATATTTCTGCACATGTAGTTACGTTAATAGCACCGAGACAAGTGCGATAGTGAAACTAAAATATGAGCATGGCTTTACGCTCTGGCGAGCTGACCAATAATAATTAACTTTACATTTTGTACTCGCTTTCGACTACCGTATGCAACTTTATCGTAGCGAGTATCTAGCCCACCTACGAAAAAATATGGAATCACAGGTAGCGCGATCTTATCTATGATACAGCTCTATCAAGTTTTATAATTATTGCAAAATGACTCTCGTAATCTGTTACGTTAAATTTGTGCTATTATCGAAAAGACTTCGGTAATTTATTATATCGTAGCTAAGGCCCTGCAATTTATTATCTTGGGAAATCTTTATTAATAAATCATATAATACAAAATAATTTTATCTTTAATTAGAGAAGATTTTCGTTCGGATTGGATCTTGATAGCTCGATAATAATATTTTTGCATAAATTTTATATCTTTTTGTTAATTTCTTTTTGCAAGGTGGATAAAAAATAATTATTTACGGACAAAAATAGTGGACAATCAAATGCCATATCAATTTTATAAAAATTCACATTTTGAGATGCCAACTTCACCGACCTGAACTAGGCGCTCCTTAACAAAAGTTATACATACAGATGGCGTCATTAATGCCTGGACATACTAACCTTACTTGTTCAGAGTGTATCTTTCTCTCTTTCCACATGCTTCCATATTGGAAAGAAAAAGACACACTCTGAACAAGTAAGGTTAGTATGTCCAGGCATTAATGACGCCGTCTGTACATGTATTAAATGCGTCATATCGACATAATTAAATCAATCGATCGTAATTTACCCGATACGTTTGTAACCCGTGTATCTCAATTGATCTACGTGCACGCGATCGCGAGATTACAAATCGATTACATCGCGACCTGCTTGAAGAATACAATGCGATCGCCGTTACAATCATTGAACTCGCCAACAATGAAGTCATGCATGAGAACACGAATCGCCTGCCCGCACACGTAATATTAGAAAATCACCGGATGTCTAATCGTAGCTGGCTGCCGGCAGTCAATACGTCAGGTGATTTCACAGGTGAACGACGGTGCTCGTCGCACCTTATATAAGTACAACTCACATCGGATAACAACCATGTTTAGCTTACACGTGAAACTGTAACTCTATAAGACCGAAATCTTAATATAGCTGTAAAGAAAATCAAAACGTTAATGGATCATTCTGAGAGCAATATATCTGCTTCAATGAAATATTTTTAAGGAATCAAGTTTTAAAAAATATTTTGCTTTACTTTTCTGTTAACTTATTTTTACTTTGCAGTTAAAAAATCAAAGTTACATAAAATCAAAGTTACATCTAAATCTCTCAAACTTAAATAAAATAAAGTTTTATTAAAATAACATAAATAAAATATAATGAATTGACAAAATTTGCTAAGCAAATTAAAAAATTTTCTTCCGCTTTGACTGATAAAATGAAGATTTATTTTTTCGATCCTCAATTACTGCATTTATTATCCGGAAATTGTAATTGAAATTTTGATTTATCTGCCTTAAACCCCGTGTAGGACGTGGGAATTTGTGGCTCGCAATAGGTAGGTGAGGGCTGTCAGAGTGCCTCGTAAATAACTACGATACCGATGCCTCCCGGTACTGATACCTCACCCTAATCGAATACCATTCTGCGAGAGGCGGACACGGGCCGTTGGTTAAACTGAATTAAACGGCCCGCTAGCCGCGAAAGAGAAAGAGAGAGAAAGAGTGACGCGCGCCGTTCTTATCAGTTGGGAATTATTGCCGGTAATTTACCCCGCAATCCTTTTGCTCCTGGGCGCGTTCACACCTGGGTGGCTCGCAGGAATACAGACGGAACAGATCGGAGATCGACTTCGCGGCATGTATTAACTACCAACGCCTTACTGCGTAAATATCGATACGTCGAGATTTTATCTGCACGATATGAATTTGATATTCTGATGGTTTTTCTTTGTAAATTATATTTGTTGAATTTCATAGCCTTTAATAAATCGCTTTACAGCTATACAGCAAAAAAGATGCTATTTGTCCCTAAATAATCGCTTTTATAGACAAATACGGTTAAATTATAATTATTGACAATCGAAATCTATAATTTAAAAAAACGTTTTTAAAAATTGTCATAATAAAGTTTGCACAATTCTTTTATTTTTAATCTTTTTTTATAAGGTAGACAAAAGATTATTATTTATGGACAAATATGGGCAAATTGTAGACAATAAATTCCACATCATTTTTAATAATAAAAATTCGCATACCAACTTCAAAGACTTCGATATATTGACTTGCCATTTAGACACCATCAATATTCAAATATTTCCGCACGTGTGGGCGGCTGTAATTCAATTCGCGAGATTTTTACCCCTTCAGAGTCTTGCTCTTCCCAAGGTGCGATACGTTGGCGATAATTGTTTTTAGTGTCTTCTCACCAGGAAGGCAGACACGACGGCTTCGTGCTAATCGAAATCGTAAATCCGACTGATAAGAGCGCGGGGCGTTCCACGTACGACATATTTGTTACGCGGAACGGAGCTTTAAAGCTGTTTTCGTTTCTTTTTACGACACATTATTATCGCACACTCGAACGCCGTTACGTTCCACGTGATCTTTGTTTCCGTCACGTTGCGAGGTGTGATCTCGTCTACGTAGGCGAAAATGATAGCCAATGATTTCACATGTGCAATAATGACAATGGCTAAAAAAGTTGTTAAAATTATCCTTGCTGCAAAAACAGCGATTATGATTTCGGAGCATTTTAATCTACCAATACATCGATAAAGAAAACAGAAGTTAATGGTTTGTCTTAAAAATTACTTAGCCTCCAGTTTAAACGAAACATAAAAAGATGCAAAATGTTACGCAATAAACATAATTGCCCCTATGTATCGACGAACTGTATACAATTTATCTGTGCGGCCGCGGATAGTTAGAGGACCACCGGGAAAGGCCGAGTTACGTAAGGTTAATTGCGGTCATTCAGACTGCATGGCAGTCTCGATACTCGTGCAGAATGCGTCAATGCGTGTTCTGTGCATTCGCATCGATGGCGACCATAATCATGGGACCTTGCTGCCGGGACTCTCCTCCGATACTTTATGTAACGCATGCAACCGATTAGGATCACATCCGTAAACTTATATTATTTGCCGTTCCGAATTTGAAATGCGACTATTAAATTCGTTTTATTAACTTATCCCGTATGTCAAGCTAATCTGCAATTAATCGCTATCGCGACCGCTATCTTGCTTGTAATTTATGTTAAATTATTCTGTCCGGCCCCAATGCGTTCTAATAAGCTGCCGCAAACACTAATTCTATTAACTACTTTGACACACTAAGACTGACACGAAAAATAACGATCGAAAAATTTCTGCACGTTTCGAGGAAGATTGCCAGCGAACAAAGACAACTGCTGGAGAGATTGTTAAATGTAGGTTTCGACTAACGATGTGAATCACACAATGACCAGCCTATTAACCTTCGCACCATTCGGCTATGTGCAATTGCGGACACGAACTATTTTCCTCGTCTCTAGACTCATTGACATCGTTCTTCGAAAAGCAGCGGAAGGTGCTTCGTAACAAGAGGAAGAAAGACGAACGCATGAGAAGTTAATATTTTGCTTAGAATTCTTTCAAGTTCACTTCAAGAGTCCTCTTCACATTTCGTCACAAAATAGATATTTAGTAAAACAAATTTTTTTATACAATTTTCGCAAAAAAATTACATAAAAAAAGGAGTATGCGTACTGAAATTCAATATATATATTAAATTATGAATATATTAAATATTATAAATAAAAATGTAATATATCAGGCTAATGTATGTTTCATAAAAATTCTTAATGTCATAAAGAATTGTTTTGAACTCTATATTATGCTATAAAATTATTAAAAATACAATTAAAATAACAATGATGTAATATTAAGCAACTAAAACTCTATATATAATATGTAAAAAGTAATATGAATGAAGAATCTATTCACAAATGTCACAATTACAGAATAGGATATCCAAATGCAAAACACGCAGATTACTCTCCTTAGAATTCAAAGATTCTGCAGTCTGAGAGACATATAGATACGTATTGGTATTTTATCCAGCATATTCATGAAATGCAAGCTAACGCTTAATGTTATGCTAATTCTTTGCGAGACGATACGCGTGAGTCATCGCATGGATAGAATTCGATTTTAATTTATTCCAGTTGATTTGAACATGAAAGAAATATTATTCAACACTGATAATGCTTGGAAATGTTTGGACTGTTAGCAAAACATTTTATGCTGTTTTCCTTTGATACATCTAATATAAGAAATCTTGAATTAGATATACAGTTCTCAACCAAACTAACTCTGTTTAAAATAATGCTAACCGACAGTAAACATAAAAATTAAAATCACAATATAATAAAATATAAAAATAAAAGGTAAAAAATAAAAAATATAATAATAATCAATGTACCAAATAAAATAAATAATTGCAAGAATTAATTTAAAAAGATGAGTTTCGCCAGAGAAACGTATAAAGTACACAACAACAAAAAATTGAAATAACATGCTCAACATTGGCCACAGGGATACCGTTTTTTTCTCATGTAACAAAATCTCTGCTTGAGATGCCTACCCCGCCTCGAGAAAGTAACGGCATATCTTGAAGAAGCGGAGGCGTCAAGCTCGGTAGTGTCAGCAACACCTTTATGGGTTTAACACTCGTTAAACGTTTGTGTACATTTAGTTGAGTAATACAAGGTACAACCAGGCAGGTGCACATATCCTTCTACCTCGGGCAACCTGACACAGATTTTTCATCTCCTTAATAATAACGATTACTATACGTACATAGCAACATAAGTAGTATTTGCTGTACGTGTTATTAACTTTTTTTTACTGCTTGACACATTATTGGGATAAATGCAATTGAGTATACGTATAGAAATATTGTTTACAATAAATACATTTAATCGTATTCCAACAAATGAGTTCATTAAGTTCGGCATGTATGAATAACGTTATCATATTTGTTTCTCGTCCTATTTTTTAATGACAAATCAGAAGGCGCAATCATCCTCTTATCTGATTAATGAGATTTGTCCGCATCAGTGCATTATCATCGACATGTAAAAAGCTGTGTATAATTATGCGTTCACATGCCGAAGTTCATTGGGACTTCAAAGTCCATTGGAACACAATCAGACCTCGAATGATTAAGCGGCGAGAAAAAGACGGACGAGATATCGAGAAGAGGAAGAGCCTCTACATGGAAATGGAGGTATCGTGTATACCTAATTACTGTCGCTATCGCGGTATTTGTCATTCAGCTGTTTATAAATGCAGTCGCGGCGGGCGGGAGAAACAGCATTTAATTCCAATTAGCCGACCCGACTCGAAACCAGTTCTGAAATCGCGAAGAATTTTGTCAAAAAGAACTTTGTTACTTCTTCTATCTTAGCCATTATTTTCTCAAGACGTGAGAAATATTGTCACGATAATAACTGATTCCAATTAAGGATTTTTAGTCAATCGAGAAACAGAAAATGAAGTCGTTTGTATCAAATAAACTATACTGAAATCACAATAATTTGAATAATTGTAGATCTTATATTTTTATCACTGATGTTTCTATTAAATAAAAATTACATCGATATAGTTTAATGATCAATGTACAAAATTATAAAGATAAAAATTAAACAATAAATTTGAAAAATAATTTAAGCACGTTTAAAGATTTAAAAATTACAATTTGCAAAACGTAAAATTATTTTATAAACAAATACATTGGAATAATGTTGTAAGTTTGCAGCATAAAATATTTAATAGTTACTCTGTAAAGTCATTCAGTTAATAACTGCGTTCACCATACTTCTTTTCCCATACTACTGTTATCAGCTCCGCCACTGGCGCGGTTATCGGCACGTTTCCTAATATAAATAATTTATAGTGTCGATACGAAAGGAACTGCCGATACGTGTTGACCTCGAGACACGGAAAACGTAGTTTCGGATGAGTGTGATAACGTCGTCGACAGCAAAACGATTTCACAGCGCTACAACAACACGATAGCGAATTCGACGAACGAATGCGTGTTCGGTAACGTTCGAAAGACTTCGGTTAACCGGAATATCAAACAGCTAGCCGATTAGAACGTCACGTCCTTTGCAATAACGGCATGCGCTCGTGACTCGAATAGCTGCCGGCGAAATTTCAATTCGCCGTGCTGATAATTCCGCAGAAAGGGCCTCGTCAGCTGCGGCGTTAATCGGAGCCTAGTGAACTATCTGGCCCCGCGCGATGCCCGCTCCGCGCTTCGGGGTGTTCCGCGCGACCACGCACCGTAGCGAGCACTCTCGATTTGCTCCTGTCCGGTGCACCGTAATCATCGCGTCAAGTCGAGTAGCACGATAATGACGGCCGGTAATTACAAAGCGTTACGCTCGCGACGCGACCACTGCCCTATTATCGTCGGAATTAACGTGCCAGCGTGCACTTCGGCTTGCCGAGCCTCGAAGACGAACGGAGAAAACGGTTTTGTCACGGAAATCGCACCCGCATTTCTGCTCGTGACTTCCGTGAATATTTAACGTCAAGAGGAAATTATCATGGAAGTCCAATTATCCAATCTAACCCAAGTCATCAGCGAATCTGACTGAATAATTTAAGACGTTGGGTAACGTGAAAGATTAAGATATCGAATATGATAAACTTGATTTATCCTTTCCTTATTATTTATAAAGAAATACGTGAAAATCGAATAAATTTGAATTTAAAGTCATATTAATAATGTAGCTTTAAATTTTTTATTTCTAATAACTTAAATTGAAAATTATAAAAAGAGATATAGATTACTTTTGTCTATCAATTTTTATCTCTCCAACTCCCTATTTTATGCATATATTTTTAAGTAAATTATCTTTAGATTGTCTAAAAGAATTGCGGATATAAAACACTGCCAAAATATATACATAAGCAAACTCGAAAGTGGTTCGTACACTTCGCTAAGAGATAGATAACCTTGCAAGGCCTCTTTACAACCTCTCTCCGTTTCTCTCCCTTCGAAGAACCCGCTACGAGGTATTCAATGGATGGAAACGTGAACTGAAAGGAGCTGGTCGCTCAGGATGCTGGCTACCCGCGGCGTTTAGCAACTGCTAAATGGCTCTAAACATTCGTCGCGGAATAGCTGGTTCCGGTTTCACATTCAGAAAAGAAAAGACGTCGATGAGTTCTAATGGAAAATCTCTAACTTTCGGTAAATAGGAATTGGTAACGAAAGTTTTTTTTTTTACAGACAATGCTAATATATTGTATAAATGTAAAAGAAAAATTTCTAGAAAAAAATTTTTTTTATTTCACGTTCGCGTACGCGAGAAAGAGAGAGACACATAATTAAATTAATCCTGACTGTTTTAAACAGTTTCTGTAATATATTTATATTTACAGATTGTTTCAAATCATTTTTGTTCAACTGAAGTAGTTTAAAAGTTTATACGAGCAAATCATTGATTTATACGAACAAATCAGCGATTCAAATAACAATTCAAAAATATTTTTGCCTAGAGCATAGAAGATGAAAAAAGATAAACTATTATAATAAAAATTAAGGAACGCAATCTTCGAAAGAATTTAAGAAATGTTAATGAGAATTGTAAGAATACCGGAAGTTGTCGCTTCCAACAATTTATTCTGAAATCATCCGCAGCATCTGTTGCGGTAAATTAAGTTCTTTGCGGTAGTGCGCCCATAGGAATGTGCGCAATAAAATGTTTATTGAATCATTAGATATAATTAACTAGGAAATTTATAACGAGCGTAGCTCTCGCCTTAAAGGTTCTTCCCGATTGACTTCCGAGTTAACTTGGAGATTGGAATTCAGATCGTTAAGAATCCCTTCTTTAGTGCATTCTTCGTCACGCTCAAGGATCAAATGTATCACCCGCGTATGTGTGGTCCCTTTGTTACTTTTGCGACTTCATAACGTTCTTACGGTTCGCACACATATGACTCATATAGTCTCACGCGGTATCCATCTCGGATTGATAAACGGGGACGACACATTCATCTAACTGTTTCTTTCGGATCACGAATCATCAAATGTGTAAAAATAAACTCCTATTTATCCCCTTCTAACGCAAGCCTTAATAAAGAAAAGAAAAATATTTCGTTCAGCAATAAAATTGTATATTAATTCCATTTTATCTCTAAGCCAATTATATCTATTCAACAAAACTGAAAGGACTGATATTCTAGAATCTTTCCTTTTATTTCTACATTGCAACATCGTGGCACTGATTTTTTTTCCCCTGAGAGAAACTGAGTAGTAATAAGAAATAAAGGTTAAAGATTATTAAATCTGATATGCATCTTCTTCCTGAATTACAGCAATCTATTTTCATATGTTCTCGTGCCATTTACCAGCTTGACTTTGTTGGTAGGCGTATGCTGCACGAACGTAATAGGGAAACGATGAGATAGAAAGCATGAAAACGGGCATAGTGCGACGTTTTGATTTATCGCGTTTGCAAAATTTACACAGAGTCGTGCGGGAATATCGACAACGTAACGTGATCATGAAGATTGCGTGACGAGAGTTATTATCACACGATTTACAGTTTATCGCGTGTTTCATACGATTCACCTCGTGACTCGGATACGCGAAAACTTAATACAAGCTCGAAAATAGTCTTTATTAAGTAACAGACAGCACTTCTGCAGAGTAAATAATATGTCGGCATTTAGCACTTTATAACACACACATATGTGTAATAAATATACGTGTATGTATATGTATGTGTATAATCGAATATGAGCAATTTTCATATCTGTATGTAATTTATTTTCACTTAATTTCATTTCGCTCGCAATTTGAATTTAAATTTAATGTATCGAGATTTAGATCACGTGAGTTATGTCTCGTATGTACGTTTCAGAGTTCAGTTAACGTAAATTTCTCCGCACCCTATAAGATAGTCAGAAAACATTTAGGTCATAGCTTGAGCTATTGCAGTAATACAAATAAACAGTCCGTCGCTGCAACGTCTACAAGAGAATAAGAAAACGACGTGTCTCGAATCGGATCCGACACGATGTTTGTTTAAGCGATGTAAAGAAGAGCTGCCCGGAATTCCAGTATCCAGAATTAGAATCAGTCATACCGATTTAATTATTCGCCACTCTAACGGATAATTTAAAATAAAGACCAAACAGGTAAATGAAAAAAGAATTACTTCGAGTTTTCTAGTAGTAAAAGTTTCTGTCCATTTTGTCTTTTTTATCTTTCGCCAGTTATTCCAGATCCCTTCGTCAGAAAATATCACGTTAATCACCGTGCACCATCTGTTTTTTTTTTCACGTAATCACGGACAAGGATAAAACTTTTCCCAAAGTCGCCGAGCGGCCGCGCTTTTCCCATCATAAAGTTAATACGATCGCTCGGTGGTCGTGCTTCTTCAGCAATGATTGCATCGTGGCATTCGAACGGCGGCGAATAACTCGCGCGGTGGTCGTGCTTCCACCGCGATAGCTCGTTGCATTTTGAACGGCGAGTATCTTGTACTTCTACTTCACTGACGGCCGTCGGTTATCCGTGGAGATCGTCCGACTCGCTTCTACGGGCTTCGGATCGCGTCAGGGAAGAGGCTGCTTTACATTGTGAGAGCCCTTATCTACCGTCTCAATCCCGCGCGAAAGGATCTCGAAAGTGCAACGCCGATATACTTGTACAGGTCGTAGAACTTAGAATTATGATATCTTGTCGCGACGCGCGCGGCAAACGTTCGCGTTGAATCCCGCGATATAAACGCCATAACTGTGAATTACGTTAAAATCGTGATGTACGTAAAATTAAATCAAATGTAGTTTCCAGTCGGTTCACCGTGTTTCGCCATTTTTATAATAGACTGAACTGATTAAATTTATTTAAGATAAAGTGCAATATCTGCATCTGCTTCTGTTACGAGATACGAGTTTTATCCAATTAATTTTCCAACTCAATATTGCATGTTTTTTAAATTGAAACATTTTTCCAAAGTCAAAGATAAACGTTGAATATACGCGTGTCTTTTAATCACATTGAATTAAAGTTATAAAAATTAAGAATTTTATACTCTATTTATAAGCATAATGCAGTAAATGTATCAAAAATAAAAGTAAAATGAATTAAAAATTAATATATCGATAAACATTCTTTTAATGTTTCTTCTCGTAATTCGTGATAAAGTCGTTTAGTCTTTGAAGGGTGAAACATTATTATAGAAATCGCATACAGCAGGTACAGCAGATACCAAAAGCACGATTCAATGATGAGGATGACGATAAAGAATAGAATAAGAAAAAAAAAATAATGAAGCGTGATCAGCATGATCCATTTTGCTCTGGAATAGTCGCGAGTTCGCGAGCTATAAGATACACTATCCTCTCGCCATCCCCAAGTCGCAGAACTGGTTTTACACGCGGTCAATTCCGATACATAAAGGACGAACAGGGATGAGAGGAGGCCGCGAATAGCTAAAAAGAGAGATGTATCGATGATCCTTACAGGGGATTCTCCCCTCTCGCGGTCCTCGCGATTCATCGCTCATCGTCTGATTAAAACGATGGACCTTTCTTGTGACATCCAATTCAGTGTCATAGATAAACGGGCAACTTTTTATGCCTAAACGAAAAGTCAATTTAGCAAATCCTTGTACCACGTATCTTCTTGCGTCTTTTTCTGTTTCTTTTATTTTCTTTTTGCCATTTTGTTTTCATCATTCTCATTCTCATCATCCACCAGACCCAAGTGAATGTAACATCAATGACGAAATTTAATAAATTTAAAATTCGGTTTCTTTTAATAATTTTAAATAATTAAGTCAAGAGTTATTATGTACAACTATTTTTTATAACACTGTATTAAGTTTACTGTTGAAAACATTGTCACAATCATCCAAATTAATCTTACATATATGTATACGTTCGAATAAATACAAAATAATAGTTTTACGAGCATTCCTTGCGATGCAAGGTGGTCATGGCCATTAATTTTAAAGTGCATGCTAAATGTCATTTCGTTAGGCGAAATCAGCTTTCTACGAATCGATTAATAGCGAATACTCTTTAAATACGGCGGAGATGCTAATACATACGAGCACATTCTCTTTTGTCTATAAACCCATCAGTGTAATGAGAAATTTACAATTTATTTATATTATATTGCGTCGTATTTGCGTAAAAAAGGAAAATAAATTTCCGTGCCATAAAAATCCTTACAAATTCTATGCAAATAGCTTGTGGGATATGATAAATATTAACTATAAAAAGATAAAATATGCAAGATATGCATATCGAATGTTAGGGAATAAGATATGTTGCAATAATAATAAGCGTTAGCAGTGGAAAATGCCAAAAATGTTGCGTAAATGTTATAAGAATAATATATTATTCTAAACTGCGATTTTATGATATAAATACGATCATGATCATCGATATTATTGTAAACGGTCATACCAGTGAATTAGTTGTGGTAACTGTGTTTCATATTTATTTAAAAACAAAATTTATCTATTTTAATAAGATATTACCTCATAGATGCCGTAGTAAAAAATTATTATTCAGACCCAAGAAGCAAAGCACGTAGGTGCAAAACCATCATATTAATATGTAAAACCATAATATTTTTTAGATTCACAAATTCTAACGTATCGTCACATATAATGACAACAGTAAAAACGAATAATATTAAAAACAAGGTAAATTTTACAATGTAAAGAATTTTACAATACGCTACGAATGCGACTGCATTTTCTTCGAACTTCAGCAAATATGTATGACTAATCGCAAGTGTAAATATCGGAGTAGGCAAGTAGGAAGGGACATGATATGATTCATGCGTTAGGTCTTTGCAAACAACCTCGGAGAACTTAATCCTTATGCGAGACGAGAAGCTCTCCAGAGGCGTTGATACTGGGACTATCAATGACTTCTCGACGCGACTCTTCATCGTCGCCTGGATAAAGTAGGTCTGCTGGCATTTATTTAAGCCGCAACTTCTTCGAAACATACTACATTCTAACTTTCAATAAATAAACTGACTTTAATTTTTTCGATATTAAACCTTTGTAAAAGAAATTCAAGAATATGTTTATTTAGGGCCAAAAGAGATTTACATATATTCAATTTATTGGAAATATTACCCTTGTACAATAATTCAAGCAATTAAACATTGAACAATAATTTATTGCTACATGATAATTTGAAAAACTTCATAATTTGTAAATTCTAATCAAATTTGATTGTTATAGACTGCACTGAACAGTTGTAGCAATTAGTTTGGATTGTGATATGTCAAATTACATTCAACCTTTACGATATTTCATATCTAACTCAATGTTGATTTAGCTGCACACCATTTCGAATGCATCGGATAGAATCAATTCTCATATCTCGGGATTGCTTCTCGATCCTATGCTCGCAATAAATCCCCGCGACATCAAGGTTTGGTTTTATCGCGCTCTATCGACAACTCTATCGACGGAAGACCACCCACGTTTTCCACTCGGTTTCCGGCGTAAGAGAGGGATATTTTCGTGACCGGCACGCACCGCTGCGCTCGTCGCGTGTCGATTTTCCGCTCTTCCACCCTCGCTCTATTTCACGCACGAATGATGTGGAACGCTTTTATCGATGTACCGAACAGTGACAATAGCCTTTTACTATTTAATTGACTGTAATTGCTTTCGATTTCCTCGGTCGTCAATTGTGCTCCGCGCAACACGTAACGAGGATAGTTCACCATATCCGTGTACATGCTTGTGTGTACGCGATCAACCAGAGTGATCGACCAGATCGACGGCCTATTTGCATATTTGAATCACGATCCGATCAGTAAACGCTTCTCCTTTATGTCCCTATTGATCTTCATTTACTTTACTGATAGTTACTATGACAACTCGGTAGCTTTTCAATGTTTCCTCGTATCGATACTAATTCTTTATCTATTTCTGGACGGCTTTTTCGATTAAAAAAAATATTTGTATAAAAGTAAATAATCAAGAATTTTCCAAATAACCAAGATAATGCAATAAATTCCGATAATAATTAATTAAAGTTTTACTTTTATTAAAGAAAATTATATTATTTTTTCTAATAAAATAAACTAAAATAAAAATATTCTAACAATCATGAATATTTAAACAATTATCTAAGTGCGTTTAGAAACTCATTTATTCTTTGCTTTCTTTGTTTTGCGAGGCATCAATTTCATGTACAATCTTAATACAATACATCACAGATAATGTAATTTGTGCGTGGGGACGTTTTAAAATTAAAATTTTCTATTATTTCTAGATTAAGGTGAATTTCTTTAAGCACTGTAAAGGATTATAAGATTATTACACTTCGTACTCTGTCGACGGTAATCCCGGTTAACGGAGGTCGTCTTTAGGGCCGTCGCTCGTCGGAGGGACAGCCGATAGGCCGCGGGCTCGATTTCAAAGAAGCGCGCTACAGCATAACCATAATTCCTCGAGAAATATGACCCAATGACACAATAAGTACCGGTCATTACCGCGCGCGTAACCGGCCCCGGCAGGCGGTAAGAAAATTAAATTCCCACGCGCAATCGCCTTCGCGCCGTTAACGTTTTCCGTCCGCATTAGAAGGTCGCTTGTGTGAATTTGCAGCTACGTTTTAGCCACGCTACTTTTCCGCGCGGATACTCGGCGATAAAACGAGAGAGGTTCCGTCAACACTGTTATTTCAATTTTTTAAATAGACACTTGAAGACGCGGAACGGAGCCGCATTTTAGAGAACTTGCGACGCGCAAAGGCTCCCGCTTTCCTATTTTCCTCACAACGATACAAACGTATTACCGCTGCTCGTTGCGGCACTCATGTCCGGGGAATAAAGCTCGGATCGCGCATAAATATTTCACACATCACCCATCGAAATATACAGACGTTTAAAGGCGCGCGAGGAGAAGAGCGCTCCCGGCACTCGGGGTTGGCGCGCGGAAAGTTTCGTGCGATTTTACGTTGCGTCATAAATGCGGGGTGTAAATCATGCAGGGGACACGAGCGACTCCGTGCAGGCGCGTAAAAGTTGAAGGATCAAGAAGGAAGCGAAGAGAAGTCGGAAGATCATCGACAACGTAATTAATCCTGTATATTGAAAGTGCCTGGCGATTATGTCTTTTTCCTATATTTTTAAAATAGGATGTTATATAAAATTAAAATTAAAGATTTCCTACAAAAGTTGTGAACATTTATAATTTACAGAGCCTGTTAAAATGCGTTATAGGAAAGTTATAGGACGCGACCTAAGGCCATTATGTTTTATTATTATACATCCCTGAATTTTAATATTTCTATTAAATTTTATTAACAATTAAATATAATTATTAATACAGTTGCAGAAATTAGAAATTTAATAATTATACGCAACTGATTCTCCTTACAATTAATTATATGACGTTCTATATTACAATTTTTCCCGGAATAAAATTGAATAACCTTGGTAAACCGGATTATGATTATGTACGTCCGTTTTCTGTCATTAACAGCTTATGGTTCGTAAAAGGCAGTAGCCTGAACAAAGAACGTACTTCCGCTGAATGATTGGAGCATAAAGTATGAAGCTTTTCGGAAGAGCAGCCACACGTGCTGACCACGTGTTTCGTTGGGAGCCCCGCGGTAAAATAGCCCACGCTCGTTCATCATCACGAACAAAGGAAGACGCGTCGTCACTCCTTCATAATAAATTTCGTGAAACGATCACTGCGTGCCGATAATTAACGATTAGATTTTAAACGTCGGCCGTTCTTGGTGGGCGATCGACGATCGATATTCTTACATTTCTTATATTAGCTACTGAAAACTGGGGAAAATTCGAGGCAACGTGTCTCTTTAACGATAATCCAACAAATACTGATTAGTTCCCAAAAATCATAGATGAAATCTTATCGCGGCTGATAAGCTACACACGCGTGCACGCACGCACGCACACGCATACGAGAAGTAAAAATATCAGTGTGATTTGTCATTCTCGGAAGGAGTAGCTGCGATATTTAATCGGATATGATAAACGTCATTCACGACGCAGCATAGTATCTCATCTCTTTGCACACTGATACTGAATCGAGTAAGGCTATTTACAGGCTTTTATTTACACTCTCATGGTCAATCAATGTAATCCTTGAATCGTAATGAAAAAAAACGTTTTCATTAACAGTTTTTCTCGAGCTCATAAATGATTATTAAACTGTTGCTTACACAAAATAATAAAATACAAGTGACATAAATATAAAAATTCGAAATATAGTTTATTTTTAATAATAATTGTAAACTTGTGCTAGTATTCCATTGTATAAATTAAGAATTTAAATTGCCTCGTTCTCTCTCTTTCTCTGCTGCGATCCGCCTGGCAGAAAATAACACGCTCTCCCGCTTTGAATTAAGAAATCGAGCGTTGCCATTGTCGACGTAATACGGGGAGCTTTAAGTTTCGCAATCGCATTACGACTATTTACGACCGACGCGATGACTGCTCGCTTTATGCAAATTGCCGCGTTGCAATTCCTACGAGAAGTGCAAACGTAGCGACTATGTACATAAGAATCTTCACTATTATCGCAGAGATATTCATCATACATAGTGTAAAATGTAGTTCTTTTTGTAGATAAATTAGAAAACGTGTAATGATATTTTTAATCCCTTTATGTTGCAATCGTTTCGGAAAAGCTATATTATATGGATTGGTTTTAAAATATAAACGTCTTTCTCTCTACTTTCTCTCTCTCTCTTTCTCTGGATAATCGATTATTTAATAAATAAATTTATAAATTAATTATAAAATAAATTAATTATTAATTTATGAATTATTTAA